>JAADWU010000007.1:0-115623 GCA_023336255.1 Pythium graminicola
GCTACAGTGGTGGTGGTAGTGGTGGTGGTGGTGGTGACTACGGTGGTGGTGACACGTTTGCGGGTGACTTTTAAGCCATGGTCCATTGTACAATAGCAATAATACAATCAAAGGAATAGAATCAACCATTTGTAGTCGTTGCTCTTCGTTCTCTATCATTCTATCGCCCTCCCACAATACTACGTATTGACCTCACCGGCCTAGGATGGGCGGGTGGGTCGTACGCAGTCTAGAACTGTAGACTTAGCCTGCTATCCTGCTTCATACTTCTACATGGTACAGCATCGCTGTCTCTGAGGGTGTTTAGGGGTACTCTTGTTGCTCTTATATGGGATGGTTGGGGGGACGATGAGTGACGAGTAGAACATTCTTGATGCTCTTACATGCATTCCAACATTCTGGGACGAGACGAAAAGAAACATGAGCATTGCACCGTCAACTGCTTCATCCGCGCGGAATATGGCGATCAAGCGGATTAATGACATCATCAAGAAGCTAGATTGAAATAAAGTCGAAGCTACTTTGTTCTCTTCTGAGCGCGATGACGCGGATTTTCGTCTCGTCCCAGAATGTTGGAATGCATGTAAGAGCATCAAGAATGTTCTACTCGTCCGCTCATCGTCCCCCCAACCATCCCATATAAGAGCAACAAGAGTACCCCTAAACATCCTCAGAGCTGTACTATGTAGTACAACACATTGATACTAGATTTATCAGACCGTCTTCAGAGCCACAAGACAGTGGATGTTACGACCAACGTTGGGATGGACACCACTTGGAGCCTCACGACATCGTCCTCTATTAGCTGAAATACTAGACGCACAGTCATCACACAATACACAACAGCTTGGCTGTCTATTTTACATTACTTTCTGTGCTTACGCTGGATCTTAGGCAATGCTATGCCGACGTCCATCGATGGGTTTGGCCACGGTCTCTGTCACAGACGCTCGTCGAACGCGCTTGGCGGTGGATCTTCTCTTCGAGTTCTTTAACGGAGCCCATGACGTCGCATACGTCATATAGTGGAGCGGTGGGTACCCATGCGCGGCAAGAGCGATACGTAGGCGTGATGGCTTCTCTTCCGACGTCGTGCGTACGGTCCTCATGGGTGCCATCGTGGGTTCTGAAAGTCAGTTCGAGTGGCTTGTCTGCTACCAAGAGATTTGAAGAGTGGAGCGTCCACTAAAATCTTTCCTGGTTTCTGACGGTTTTGATCTCATGTACGACACAAGGGGGGCGCAATCCTGACACCGACGGCAGCTGCTGAGTCATGGAACCGTCTCATCGCTCGAACAATAAGCTGAAGAGCTTCTGTTGTCGTGGAAAGAAACTTACACGGGACATTTGGCAAGAGACACGGATTCGTCTTATTACAGCGTTGACAGGTGATCTGAGTTCTGAGCCGGGAGGTTGATGAGTCCGTGTGACACCCATCTGGATGAGATCTGACTGGTTTGTTTGGCAACACGACACAACCTTTAACACGGCAAGCAAAGTATCCAAGAGAATGAGGTGTCAATTGATTTGAATAAGGATTTGTTAGAGCTCAGGTATTAATACAGGGACACCACCACACCGATTGCGTGGAAGTCTAGCCGCTGCTATTCAGACTAGGACGACTTGGACGGGAGTCACTGGAAGCATCTGTAGGTAGTGTCTTGACATCACTAGAGCTGCTGCGTTGGCGATCAACGCGTGGTGATGAAGTTGCATACTCGGCACAACTGAGCGGAGGATATCCATGCGTCCCACGGAACGAAGATTTGCGTTCGAGGACCTTGCGAACATCGCTTGCAGGCGTGGACATGATGAAGAACACTGTAGTACTTGTGTGTGTGAAGCACGAGAAGAGTTGAAGAATGAGGGATTCCTTTTAACTCAGCTCACGTCTTCTCGACACTCTGAGTATGAGTATGGGACACGCGATCGAATAGCGAAGTGAAAGAAAAGGCTTCTTTCTGAAGCAAACCCATCGGTCTCCCAATGATAGACTGTAGGATCTACGTGCGACACACACAATCGACAGTGTCGTACTGTTCTCGTCGTCCGTTCGCCAGGTTCATGGCACCCATTGTCATGCCCCAAGCGATTAGACGTATACTGTAGTTGGTCGTGGAATCCAATACGCCACGCGCGACTAGACACGACTGTTCAGAACTGCCTCGTCAACATGACGGAACGCATCAGAAGATGATGACAAGGTGGCTAACGGTAGGACTAGTATCGATCCAACACGAAGAAACAAAGAGCAGTACAGTCTCCTGTATTTGATATTTAATATCAATTTCTCAACTTCTGAGCACAGTCTCACGTCCTACGAAACAAACAACATGAATTGATCGCTTGGATCATTGCTTTACCGATCGTTTCGTGTCGAGTAGAGATAGAGTGCCACGAGCATACATAATACAAGTGCACCAGTTACAGTCCAAGCAATTTTGCGGGCACCAAAGCCACTGCCTGAACTACCTCCTTGTTGGTCTTTCACACTCGCGTCTTGTGTACGTCCAGAACGGGATTCACAGGCACAGCCACTCGCCGAGTCAGAGGAGACACACACACCGTCGGCAGGACAACAACACGCAATACGTCGGTGCTTCGCTCCACAATAGATCCCTGGACTTCCGTGATACGCTTGATTGCATTGGTTTTGATCACGACAGAGTTCACAGAATGAGACAGTGACTGTGGCTGTACTGTTGGTCTCACTGGCGTTGCGAGAGGAAGCGGAATCGTGTGGCACCGTCGAGTTCTTGGCCGCCGCGCACGCCAAGGCCGTGACCAAGAGGAGGAAGAAGAACGGAGATCGTCGTACGGTCATGATGGAACGAAAATGACCAGGTGAGATAGAGAATTGCTGGATATGGCAAAATCCATGTCCCGAACTGACTCTCATCTCAAACACACAAAAGAGAGAGAGAGCGGGGTTGGAATCCAGGTGTTCAATGAATATTCTGAACTCTGTGGATGGAACATGGCTCTTCTCATGTCCAGATTCTGGAATAGTAGTATTTTCGTAGTAATACAGGAGATAGTAATACATCGATATTACTACTTTACCGAAATGGAAGATGGAGGTGATCGTGATGAAGGTACGTCCTTGAAGGCATCGTAGATACAGGAGGTATATACATATATGTATACGTACTACGTACATATATCCATATGTACGTATATACACACTAATCTTTAACGTAGTAATTAGGACGACGTTCAGACCTTGGACTCTTGCGGTCGTGGAACTCGTGTAGGTGTGGTTTCCTCCCGATAGTGATCGTGTCGATTTCGTTGTGTAATGTACCAGTACATGGCAAAGATCCCAATCACGAGAAACATCGCAGCGATGATCCAACCGAGTTTATTCGATCCATACCGTGTCTTGATATGTTTTTTTTTCTCGGTGACACGGTGACAGTCGCAAAAGTGCGAAAACGGACGACGATGAGTTTTGGGGCAGTCTTGACGCACATGACAACAACAAGCTTGATGGGTACGACGTGAACGACCACAAAAGACACCAGGACCACCAAGATAGGCTTGTTCACATTGTCCACGCTCCTGACAAAGATCACAAGACGAGACGCCGATGGTCGAGTTGTCGGAGACGGTTGTATTGTCATGAAGACCAGATCCCGTGGTATTATGAATCGTCGTGGCCGTCTTATTGATCGTCCTGGCCGAAGCAGACGCAAGGATCAACATCGTCACCACGAGCAGCAAGATGCGTCGCACACTGGACGACGTCATGATCGCTGTGCTAATTAGCGTTTTGGGAAGAGGAGCAGGGGAGAATGACGGCGCACGAGAGGGTGGTCTCACACTAGCGTCCAGTGTCCAGTGACTAGGCCTCGTGAAATATTAGAGGCTGGTTCTCCCTCAATACGAATCCTCTATTGAAAAAACCAGACATGATTGTGGAGGGATGTGGCCGTAGGACTGATCACCCTCCTCCATAATCGAGTCAACCGGTTGCGGCCCATCTCAGGCTCCTGTACCAGTTCCACTGGTACCATCTGTACCCACTAGTCTCAGATGTATCCATGTGGGTAAACGCACGTGTCGCAATGGTTTTAACTAAATGGAGTTTTTCAGTGCGAAATGGAAGAGGATGTGTGGGTGTGCGACAAGTGAACGGTCGTGGCTCAAAAACAGTATGGTTTTCGAGCTCCAGTCCCCAACGCCTAGGTTTTATTTGTTGCACTGACTTTCCTGACGAGATGTCGCACAAATCGAATGCACTGATCAGGACCGGACCCACCGTCTGCGACATCTCTCACCACCAGTGTTGAGTCGGCATTTTCGCAGGACGAGGGCTCCCTCGTCATTTTCCGAATCGGACGCGTTCTCATGGGATTCACCGTAATTCTCGTGCTGATCTTTTGTTGTGTCGTGGTGGCGGGATCGCTCTATTATTTTTACTATGCCATGCAAGACCGTGGGGACCTTCCACTCCATTCACCGGAATACGCACCACAACCGGTGACGGTTCAGTATCCCTCACAACCACAGGTGTTCGTGTCTCCAGTCAAAGCGCCAACTCAAGTCGTCTACACACAGCCGCCTGCGAATGCGTCTCCACCAGTATAAGTGTCTATCTGTCCGTACGAGTGGCGATGGTATCAGCGTTTCGGTTGACGCGGTTACGGGTCTTGCTCGGGGGCTCGTGATCGGTGGCCGCAGTAACCCATACACCCCACAACACTGATCGTTCTGTCGACCCTGGTAATATCGATGTTGGTGATATTTATCAAGTCTTTTCGTCCGAATCCGCGTAATTATTGAAATCAAGTATCGTTCTCCCAATGTGCGTTCGGGATTCTGGTCAATCGTTCTTCAATCCTCCTCGCCTATGATGTCGGTTCTACTGCCAACGACAGCACCCGACGAGGTTCCCAACGTCGGTGTGAATGGAGCAGAGCTACAGTGTGATGGAAACGTGAGGTGCGGCACGAGAGCTTCTTCAGGAAAGTGTCCGACGTGACGAGACGCGCAAAACGAGCCGCATCCATGACTGTTGTTAGTCTGGATGGGAGGATCGTGCGACATGGATCAGCGTGCTTTGAGACGCACTTCCATTTGTGAGAGTCAGACCATCAGTGCTTTCTTTCATCAACGTCTTTAGCCACAAAGATTGGTCCGAGGTTTCTGGCAGTTGAGTGAGTAGCACTATGGCTACATTTAATCAAAGATTAATAATTGACATTTATTAATAAAAAGAGGTTCAACTGCAAAGCCATTTACATACTTTCCATATATCCACTGTATGCATTGTTAAAGGATATGCAAAATTAGGTCCAAGGTAGTTCGAAACGACACGACAGTATGCTTGCTTCTTCTTTCGACCTCTACAGTGCTCTGTTGTTGGTAGTATCGTGGATGAGAACGATGGTTCTCATCCGCTTCTGCGTCTGTACCAAGTGGTCGTATCGTTGTTGCACTGATGCCTTTAGGTTGTTGACGAACGCGTCGGCATCTCGATCACCAAACGTCATTCTCAATCGGACAATTATGAGCAAGTAGGAAACGGAATTGAAAGACTGGTTTCACTACCGTACACTCTCTCCACGATGAAAACCTGGATTAACAATGACGAGTGGCCAAGAAACCAGGTGATGTGCGAGGTTTTGTCTTGCACAAAAACGCAGACAAACCCTCCAAATGGGGGATGCGACATATCTCACCGACTGGGACAGTTTGCTTCTTTGCGAATGGCGCGATGCAGCATCTGCGAGGTCCACGTGTCATGTGGAACTTGATAATCTTCAGCATTTGATAGTGTGGATACCACAAGAGAAATAGTAGACCAACCACCATTGTGTTCTATCTCTGAATACCCTGACACAATTTGTATGGAATATTCCGGCGTCAGGCACAAACAATGTGGAGTGGACACCCCCATCGTTTTTCCGTTCAGTTTCCAATTTACCGTCTTCATCGCATTCTTCGTATTTGTGTTGGCCATGAGCTTTGAAGTGGCGATTGTGACTGTGTTTTGTTGTCTTGTGATCGGTGGCATGCTCTACTTTTTCTACTGTGCGCTTCAACAACGTCATGATCTCCCCGAGCAGACGCCACATTATGTACAACAACCGCCAGCTCCGACGGTGGTGTACACGACAAAACCACAAGATGTTATCATTTCCATGGTCCCAGCTGAAATGATCTACGCCGAGACACCAGAACTACCAAAGCCATCACCTCCAACGACTGGTACGGGATCCACTGCATCGACAGGGCTCAATAGCGAAGCCAATCACACACACACGATCAATGTTGGACCTCAATGACGTCTAGTAAGCGCTATGAAATTGCTGACGCGTATATTTATGATGAGTTTCAGTCCCACAAACGTAATATATGGATAGTGTTGATCTGAAAGCGAGTCGCTACATCAGAACTCATTATATATGATATCCTTTCACAAGAAGAACCTTCTTGTGAACGCACAAAGCTACTAGTAGAAGAAAGCAAGAGCTCTTCAAGGGTACGCGGCGTACCCCCTTCTACCCCCTCTTTGAAGGCTGCAATGCGTTCACCAGCATACTGTAGTACGATGGTGCGAAGAGGGGGGTACACCCTCCTGGCATACCAGGTGTACACTGGAGACATGACGAAAAAGAGTGGAGCCCCCGGCTCAGGTTTGTTAGATTCTGTTTGGCCGTGTATTCTCGTTGGGAACAGGTTTTGTGGGACACGAGTCTCCGCGACACTTTCGACCACATTCATTCAACCACCACGACATTTGTTAAGAAGGGAGTCCTGGGGGACGGTCCATAGGGACCCTCTCACGTGCTCACCTCCTTTCGCAGCACCCTCGACTTCATTCCTCATTCCCCTTTGCCTCCAGCACCTCAAGTCTTCTCAATTCACAATGAGCACGCCTGTAATCATCGTTACCCAGGGATCGAAGGAACAGCAACCACTGACCACGACATACGTCCAACAAGGTGCTCCTGTGTACTCAGCACCACCACCACCACCCCCAGTGTACTCGCAACCACCACCGCCATCATACGGTTATGCCCCACCTCCAGGATACCCCCCAGCACCAGGTTATGCCCCTGCCCCTGGATATCTTCCCGCACCAGGGTATGCACCAGCTTCTGGGTATGCTCCCGCACCAGGTTATGCCCCAGCGCCAACTGCCGTGTACGCAGCAGCACCACCTCCAGCCCCAGTTGTCTACACCTCAGCACCCGTGTACGTGGAGCGCGAAGCTTATGTTGAGCGTGAAGAGTATGTAGAGAGACGCGGTGGTTTGAGTGGTGGTGGGGTGAGTGGGGCTACCGTCGCGATGGGGGCGGCCGCTGGTCTCGCAGGTGGTCTGTTGGTTGGTGGTCTCTTGGGGGAAGCTAGTCAATCCCGTGATCGTTACGACGATGATGACGATGATGAATATTTTGCGGGTGATTTCTAAGTATAATAAAAATATGTATATATTTCTTTATCATACTTGTCCGACTTCCCAGCGAGAGTGTTCTGCATTCAGTGCTAGGAGACGTTGGATCAACTGTGCAGTGACACGTTGTGGGTGTGTGGTTACTCGAGTAGTTTTGGTGATACCCACGGCAATGATGGGTTTATCTTGTTAGATATAGTGTACATAATGGAAGGGTAGCACGCCCCTTAGGCCGTACTATTGCGTCGATGACGGTCGCTTCTCTCTGTGTCCGACTTTCGTCGTGTGTTCTTGGTCTCACTCGTTTGGTTCTTCGAGCTCTTCATTGACGGAGACGACGTTGCGTACGTTGCACATTGTAGTGGTGGGTACCCATGCGCAGCAAGAGCTGCACGAATCTTCAATGGTTTTGGCTATGAAATCTTGTAGGTCGTGGTCATGGACGCCATTGTTGGTTGGTGGCGTGTCTGTTGGAAGGTGATTGAAAGAGTGAACGAACATCCAACGCCAGAACCTGTAATGTCTGTCCCACTTGATAGCACTCAGTCTATGGGAACGAAGGCACTGAAACGTCTTGGACGTAAAGTGGTCTTGCGGATACGAGAGGGACTCATCCGTTGAGTCTTGAGAGGGGGGAATGGACCGATCTGGGACATGTGGTGAAACATGGCTACAGTTCAGAAGTATCTTGGTCAATGATTGGTCGAATGCATGAACAATGGGTTCATAAACTGGGATCATTGGCGAGTATTCACTGTCAGTCTTGAGGTCATGGCTCGTGGTACAACGATGCCGTACAAAAACGCTCCGTGAGCAGCAGGTACCAATCGACTGCTACGACAGACGTGTATTCTCGACGGTCTACGCTCCACCAATGGATCCAGGTCAAGTGGTCCAGACACATGCTCTCGTGTTGCTCACGTCATGGGATCCTGTTGGCCCATGTGTCAAGCATGACCTAGAGTGTTTGACAATGACACCGTCGTCCTTGAAGGGCGAACTACGCATCAGTAACCTAGATGTAGATGGCAGACCGCGAAGTGGACACAGACAACTATCGCGAATTGGCAACCCTAGATAGGGCCAGGAGCATTCGCCTCAGGCTTCAAGTGTAATTTGATAGTCAGAGTCTTTGCTGTTCGATCAACTGATTTCCATTTGGTGAACTTCTCTTCTGCTACTCTATCACACCGTAGACACAGCTGCAGTATCCAGTCGTTGGTGGGAAATACGGTCTGGGTAATTAGCCCACTGAGATCCATGAGACCGTAACAGAACAGAGGACAGTCGATCATTACCTCGAAAGAGGAATGTAACAAAAGGAAGTGTTCATATAATTTTATTAGTGTACATAATAGAAGGGTAGCATTCCATTTAGGCGGTACTTTTGCGTCCATGATTGTCATTTTTCTCTGCTTCTGGTTCCGAGTTGCGTCGTGTGTTTTTGGATTCGCTCGTTGGATTCTTTGAGCTCTTTGTCGACGGAGACGACGTCGCGTACGTTGCACATTGTAGTGGTGGGTACCCATGAGCAGCAAGAGCTACACGTATCTTCAATGGTTTTTGCTCTGAAGTCTTGTATGTCGTGGTCGTAGGCGACATTGTTGGTTGGTGGCTTGTCTGTTAGAAGGTGTTTGAAAGAGTGAGCAAACTTCCAACACTAGAACCTGCAAAGTCTGTCGAACTGAATGGTGCTTAGTCTCTGGGTGTACTTGCATCCAAGCGGAACGAGAGAATTCGAGCTGTCCACCAACACGTCACAGATGTAAAGTGGTCCAGCGGATCCCAAAGCGACTCACCTGTTGAGTCTTGAGATGGGGGAATGGACCCATCAGGCACAACGGCGCGAGACATTCCTTCTCAATGACTGGTCAAATTGATATTTGCCCAATGGGTTCATAAACTGCCAGGCAACTGTATCGGGCAGGTGTCTGGTTCTCGTAGAAGGCTGTGATCGTCTCACAGCCCAATCGAGTTGATTGATGGAGATAGCAAGCAGGAGAATCGGACGCCATCGGCTAGTAGTAAGCTCATGCATCATGTGCGTAGTGGACAAATCATCGACAACTGATTCAAAGCTCCGGGTTCTGCCCCAATGGCTCCAAGTCAAGTGGTTTACACACAAGCACCAGAGCTTCAGTGTATGTTCCAGTCCCCGAATATGCTCCCCCATCGAGCGGTTATGATGGTGATATAGTGGAGCAAGTGGAGCGGTTTCGCGGCTGCTGATCTAGAACATGGACTATTACTTGGTGATCTCCTTGCGGACCGTAGCGGAGACGGTCATGCGGGTGCTTTCCAAGTGAGACAATCAAGATACGGTTGCGAATACAACGATATTAATCATGAGATCTTAGTTGTATGTCGAGTCTATGACTATACCATACGTCACTTGGTCAAATCATACGAATATGATCAGCATACAGTCGACCAATCCTTTTTAACTTTCGCATTTGTAGCTCTGTGTAGCAAGCGTAGCTTTTCAAAGGCAATACCGTCGAACTTGTGAGACCAAAGTCTCTTTGAACCTAGGACGAGAAGGTTTGAGTCGATGAGGACACCAATCTGATTCGTGGGTCTGAGTCGTCATGATGGATTCGTCCAGGGTGTTTCTCGGAAACAATCATGTGTGCGAAATGTGGATAATACCCATGATTGTACCATCGTCTATGAGACACGAGAGATCCTATCGTATCGTAGGATCTGTCCCTAGTCTCTTCGCTGGACTGATCCATGGCAGTCTCTCCCACGATGACGCGTCTCCAAAGACCGTGGGCACTTCGTTTCTCGTTTGACTTCACGAGCTCATTCTCCATTCGCCATCGCCTCCAGCAATCGCCCTCACCAAGCTTCTTCTTCATTAGCCATGAGCCCACCAGTGATTATCGTACAACAAGGATCTGACAAGCAACCAGCGACCACGACCGTCGTGCAGCAAGGCAGTCAAGTGTACACATCCCAAGCTCCTGGAGGCTATGCCCAGCAACCTGCGTATGCCAATGCTCCTCCCCAAGGATACCCACCACAAGGATACCCACCACAAGGATACCCTCCACAACAAGGATACCCACCACAAGGATACCCGCCACAAGGCTATGCGCAAGCTCCAGGATACGGACAACCTCCTCAGTATGCCCAAGCACCACAAGGATACCCTCCGCAAGGATACCCTCCACAAGGGTACCCACCACAACCAGGCTATGGTCAACAACCTCCAGTGGCGTATGGTCAACCTCAGGCAGTGTACGCGCAGCCAGCACCGGTGGTGGCGACCTCTGGACCTGTGATTGTGGAAGAAGCGCCGAGCCAAGGCAAGAGCGGTATGAGCGGCAAGGACGTTGCCGTGGGTGCTGCAGCTGGAGCGGTGGGTGGTCTCCTCCTAGGCGGTCTTCTTGGTAGCGCTGCTTCTCATGGCCGCGATGATGACGATTCGTCGGATGATGAGTACTTCGCGGGTGACTTTTAATAGGGTTGCAGATGCATACATTCAAGTCTTTTTCGTTGCGCTTGGTTTCTTGATGTTCTTGCTGTTGTACTGATCATGATGTCCTTTGTGATGGAGTACGTCTTCTTTGGGATCCTTTCGGCGAAAAGTGGATCTGTTTGAATGTGTGAGCGTTTGTCTGAAGAGAGGCTTCATTATGGCGGCATAGCAGCTTCCTCATCATAGACCAAGTTTCTGCTTACCGCCGACCCAAGCACGATGCGCTCCGCACACTTTATGCGATAACTCGCCGCGTTGCCGACCAAGTGGGTGTCGTTGGGTGGTATCACCACCTTCGCGCCTTCAACAAGATGGACAATCCGGCTGCGAATGTGGCAATGGACACGCGCACCAGCATCCAATCCCTGCATCCCACGCACCATCCGGAATAGCCCGGTCTTCCTGCTCTGAAGTGGTCGGCCACCTACTGTCCTGTAGTCGCTGCTGCATCATGAGTCGAGAAAACAACACAAAACTCCTGATCTTGATAATGAATCATTTTGTTATAACCATTACAGTAGTGTACAGTGGACGGTGCCTTGTCAGCATACTAGAGAGTACTGTGGCGTTGCCGCCGACCAACGCGTTCTTGAGACGCGGCCATCGAGTCTGATCGAGTCTCTTGAATGCAACTCTTGCTCCGACCAGAAGGTTTCTTTGTCGCTGGGGATGTGGCATACGGAGCACAGTGCAACGGTGGGTACCCATGGGCGGCAAGTGCCACTCGAAACATCGATGGCTTCGGTCCTGACGTCTTGGGTGCTGTCGTAGGGCGAGCCATTGGGTTGAAGTGGCTTGTCTGCTTGAACGTGATTTGAAAAGTAAGAGAGCCAACGTTCTTTTCCTTGTTCGATCGATCTTAATTTGTTCTGGGACAACTGCTTTACGTCAAGTGAAACGTCGCAGTTCCAACGCGTCGCAGCAATGGGTCGGAAAGGTACAACTGAGACTCATGGATGAAATGGCTACATTTGGTGCCTGATGATTGGTCAGATAATGGCTGATGGATGCATTTGTCTGAATCGATGGGTTCATGTGCAAAATCTGATCAACAGGTGGAATATTGTACCTCCTCTAACACGTAGTACGGAGCTGAATGGCGTACAAAAGAATTATATTGAACCAGAGGGTTTCTCGGAGGAGTCTGCATCTCAAGGTAAACTGTGTGGTGGAGTCCACCAATCGACCCGCACGCAAGTGCTGTGTCAGTAGGTTGCTCGTGGACAAAAAGCCACAACGAGAACTGCGACATCTACGAGTCCATTGTTTTTTCTGTTTGTTCCAGGACACGAGTCGCCTTGTGGTACGTGGTGCCACAAGAGTGAACAAGCCCCACGTCGTCGTGTTGTCTATCAAGTCACTTGCGTTGCCACCTCATTTCACAATTTTCACGCTTTCACGCACTACATCACGATGGGTTTCTTTGCGGTTGTCTTCATTGCTATTGCTATTCTCCTCGTCCCGGGTGCGATCTATTACTACAAGTATGGGCGAGATCAGCAAGAACTCCCCGTCACAACTCCTCATTATACCCAGCAAACGCCACCAGCACCTACAGTCACGTATGCCTCCCAACCACAGCAAGTGTATGCACCAGCGCCAGCGCCCATGGCCCCAGGTCAAATGGCCTACACACAAGCACCAGGTCAAGTGGTCTACACACAAGCGCCAGCCTACGCTACTGCTCCAGGAGGATATGCACCAGCTCCAAGCGGTGCGAGTGGTAATGGTGGTGGTATGAGTGGCGCAAGTGTAGCTGTTGGTGCCGCTGCAGGTCTTGCTGGTGGACTGTTGGTTGGCGGTCTCTTGGCAGGAGGAGGTGGAGATCAATCGAATGACTATTCGAGCAACGACGATGTCTACGCTGGTGATTTCTAAGTACATAGCAGAGCATTAATGGATCTTCCCCTATAGTCAGATCTAATAAGTGCTTTTATATAGGTTTCTCATTCATCAATACCGGTACCGGTACTTCAATTGAACGCTCATGCTGATCAGAATATACGACATAATATGTAAACTCCGTGGAACATCTCTATCTATTCTGTAGTCCCGTAGTGTCAATAAATTGGATATATACACCTGTAGTGTCACCTGATCTTCAAGTAGTGGGTACGACCTGAGATCTGAGCGACCTGTCTCAAAATTGATTTGTCACCGTCTGTTCCATAGACTTGATGCGACACGAGTGTATCCCATCGAGTCTTGTTTGATTCGTTCGACTCATCGTGAAGAAAGTCATTGTAAAAGTCAGTGGACTCGCTCGGGCGTGTCTCCACAGTTCTCTATCGACTCTTTCCCAACCGCATTCGGGCTTCTTCCCTCCACACCACAAGCTTCTCTCTCTCTTCTCTTCCTAACAATGGGCAATCCAGTCGTCATCGTTACGGGCCAAAACCAATACCCACCGACGACTACAGTCATTCAGCAGCCCACGGCCCCCGTGTACGCTGCGCCACCAGCTCCAGCGTATGCGTACCCTCCACAACCCGCTTACCCTCCAGCGCCAGTGTACGCCCCTGCGCCGGTATATGCGGCGCCTCCAGTCTACGCTGCTCCAGCCCCAGTCGTCTATGCGCCTGCGCCAGTATATGCTGCCCCTGCCCCTATGTACGGTGGTGGGTATGGTGGCGGATACGGAGGTGGTTATGGCGGTGGATACGGTGGAGGCGGTTTCGACGGTGCCAGTGTCGCCGTTGGTGCCGTCGCCGGCATGGCCGGTGGCCTCTTTGTGGGTGATATGTTGAGCGATTAGATCATTTTGTACACTAACACACGTAGGAATATCATTCTATTATTTCTTCTTTTTGCCACTTTTTCCTCCTTTTTTCTTCTTCTTGGTGCCCACAATTTTGTCTTTTTGGACCTGTACAAGTGCTTTGATTTGGAAACGACTCCCTGGAATCACATGTGTATACTCACCACGCGTAATGGCACCGATGGGATCCACGACGACCATGCGTTGGCTTGAAAGTACGTGTTCAAAGTTCCGCCCCACGAGTTCCACGCGTGCATGGGCGGAGCCAAAGCGTTCTTTGTAGATCCGCTTGGCGGTCTTGAGGTAGAGATAGGCTTCTTCGATCGTGGAACCTTGAGGGTCTTGACTGAGGCAACATGCCAAATTGTTCATGGCGGTCGCAGTGTCGACGTGACTGTCTCCAAGACTCTGCCGTCGAATCTCGAGGACATGAGTGTGGCATCGTTTCGCGAAAGAGAATTCGCCCATGTAAAAGAGCATGCACCCAACACAATTGAGGACGAGCGTACGGCCAGGGTGATGTCGTTGTAGTCGCTCAGCCGCCCGCAATGCATCGATGTACATGGCGAGAGCACGTTGGTCGTTCCGAGCACTGTCGTCAATGCTGGCTGCCATGAGGCTAAAGAACACACGGGTTTCGGTCTCGTCCGCCAGACTATGGCTTTTTTGATAGAGTGCGCGACATTGATGCAACGCTCCGCGTGCCATCTATTCCAACCACATTAATGAGCATCACTCGCATCACAAGCAATACACTACGTACGTGGAATTGGCCTGTATTTTGATAGAAGATCACGTGTTCGAGTCGTTTGAGAATATTTGGTGGCAGTGGTGGTGGGGAGACGACTTCACGAATGAGCGTGACGGACGGGGGATTCCATGGCGTTGGTGGATCTTCAGGCAACGATGGGAGCCATACTGGTCGTGGTGACAGTGCTGTCTTGCGTGGCGGTAGTCGTGCAAACAATCGACTTCGTGGTTTTTGTGGCTGGGACTGAGATTGAGAGGAAGACTCATGCAGTGGCGCATCCGAATTACTGACGTCCACACCCAAAAGAACCGAGAGTTCGTCCAAGAGCGATGCGATCGACGGGAGACTGGTCGTCGCGGGATCTGTCTTGTCAGGGTCATCGTCGAGCGTGAGCGCATCGACCGCCGCGTCTCCCAGATCGTACTGAGGAAGCACGACGGCTCGAAGCCTATCTTGTTTTTGGTTTGGTGTGTCTTTCTCGTGATCTTGGAGGAGGTGAATATCCATTTTCTCAAACAGCAATTGCAAACTAAACTCGAGATGACTGGATTCCACGGCCTTGCGTAGTCGCGCACCTTCGCGCTCGAGTGTAATGACGTGAAAATGAGAGGCCACACGACAAAAAAGCTCGATAAAGTGCGGGAAATACAGTATCAACGGCGATTTCTCGGTAATTCCGAACGCCTCGACCACGAGTTCAGCTAATTGTTGGATCGTTTGGTATGAAAAGTAGTCTTCGTACTCGAAATATGCATTCAAAAAGTCGACAAACCCGTCCAGAGTCATGGGGATTGTCGTGTCGTGCAGTTGCTTTGTGTGTCGCGGGGTCAGTTCGTTGGCTTGACCGTATACTTGAAAACTCTGGATGAGCTGGCGCATGTGTTGGTCCAGCACAGCAAATACACTTGACTGTGTCAATTGTCGTTGGATCGAATCCAGTGGCCGAGGATGTTCATCTGGACTTTGGTGCGTCGTCTGGACTTTGTCCAGTAACTGTGTCAGCAACTCGGTATCACTCGTATTGTCGACGGCTACGGCTCGGGCAGTCTTGAGCAGTGCGTACTGGAACTCTCGGTAGCTCAAAAACCGTTCACTCGTGGCACTGGACGAGACAAACGCATCACGTGCGTCAAATACGCTGAACGTACGATGTTGCAACCAATAAAAGGCACCGAGAAATCTATCGCACGAGACGCCATGGTCGCCAGTCCGCAGCGCATTAAAGAGCGCACGCACGCGCGAGTCGTCAGACGTCACAGCCGAGAGAGTGTCCATGCACGTGTCAGTCTAAATGACGTTCATTGAATCATGCTATCATGGGGTGCGCGCATACAGAAGCCCCGAAATAGTCATCCATTTTGGATGTTGAGGTCCAAGAAGTGGGTACAATGTACCTTATCCGGTACGAACCTGCTCGTAACTGTTTAGCACTCAATTCAGAATTGAATTGAAGGGATTTGGCTTCAACGCGAAAAATCCCCATTATGACGACGCTAATGGTCGCTACTTCCGACGCGGAGGATGTTGAAATGGAGACCCGTGCGTGGGTAGGACCAGGTGCATTGAATGCCCAAGATCGTAAAGTCTCAGATCTGATTCGTTCCCCATGTCCATAGACACAAGAAACGCGACGGTATATCGTCAAACACGTTGAACCGGCAGTCGATGCAGCCCTCGTGGAATTAGAACGTTTGGATTTTCTATGGGGACGTATTCGTCTCTCTAAAACAACCCAAGCATCGAATCTCAAAGCCGATCTGCGTGTTGAGGTCTCGTTGGTATACAAACGCTAAGATAAAATGGAAAACTGATGAAATTTGTAGGGTCATTTGGTCGTGTTTGCCAACGTCGAACTCAAACTCTCGCGGACAAGCAGTCGTGGATCGAATGTCGTAGGCTCGTACGTTCTTTTATCGGAAGAAAAAGGATTTCAACTCATGTGCCATGTGCGGTAGACTCCAACAATACTGTGTATTGAACCAAATCCTCGAGTTTCATAGTGTCATGCAGACCCAACTCCAGCGGCTCCAAACGCTCAAGGGATTTCTGACGACTGAACATGAAGAAATGCATCGAGAGAGTCCACTAGGCGATGTGACGTATTTGCTGGACGTGGCCCATCGGACGCTCACTGATTTGTCCAGTGTTTGTCGGGATCTTCGCAATGCCGCCAATGTCTTGCGGCTTCCCAGTCGTCGACGATTTCCTTACAGTACCTATGTGGATCATGTACGTTGGCTTCATTTGCGTTGCTTCTACTGCTCACAACTAACAGAAGAATGAACAGAGTTTCAAGCCATCGTTGCCACCCGAGGTTGTGGTTGATTTTTCGATTCATCGTGGCGAGCTGGTAAGAACCCACCCCGCCAGCATCTGAATATGGTTCGTCTTTCCCCATCCTCACTGTGTTTATGTAGCTTTTGGAAGTTTTTGGGCTTGCTCTCACACAAAAGCCTATGGGAGAGATTCCGGATGGATGCTGCACAAAGAAAGAATTTGTCGGTTGTGTATGGTATGAGGTGTGGTGATCGCTACTTATCGTTCTCTCATTGACATGATTGCCTGGGAATTTGAAACAGCTCGTGTCGTGGTCAAAAAGTCGAAATTGTCGATTACGCGAGTGTCTCTGTGTCGATCCCCCAACTTGATGAGATGTTGAGTCATCTCGAAGAACAGACAACGTGGCTCATTCACATTCGGGACAATGTCCAAGCGTTGATTGATTGTCAACGAAATGACTAATCCGAGAACGTGGCAGGTCTATTGCAGATACGTTGACTAAATCTACCGCCTGATGCTGTCAAAAGTGATGTTGGTGGATCGAGTACTGAGGTGTTTGTATAGGGACTCGATCTCGATACCTATTCCTTTTCATGGTTTCATTATCGAAACAGTGATTGAAAGCTATATTTATCACTGCAACCAAGGAGAACCAACTTTCATCAGAACCTCGACGCTGAGTGGCAGCGAACCATCGACGTCGTCAAACGCACGAAAGACACGGTATCACTGGAGTAGACGTCTCGATCAAGCAGAGGATTAGGCCATGATGGACACAAATTCATTGCCAGCACAAGGAGCACCACCGAGCGAATTAGCGATTCCCCCCCAATCAAACAATGCGGGGACAGCACCAATTGCAGCAGACAGAGTCTCGTCAAGTCGACGAACCTCGGTCGGATCTGGCAAGCCACCAAAGCTGGTTGTAAGCGAATCGGCCCGGACGATGACTGGTTTAAAACCTCATATTCCGCTCAGAAAACGAGGTATGTCGTTCAAAGAGACCCGACGAGTTAGCCTCAAAGTAGATGAAAATGGTCATCGGCACCTGAACCAGTAGTACGTGCTCAGAACGCTCTTTCCCGTCGAATAACATCAGACTAACCGCGGTCTTGTAGTACCTTCTTGGAAGAACTCGGTCGTGGCGCGTATGGTATTGTGGTGCGGGTCGAATCCACGGACACAAAAGAGATTTTTGCCGCCAAGATTGTCAACAAAAAGGCGCTCAAGAGAGTCCGCGTTGGTCGATTCGGCAATGCACTCCAATCGGTCAAGAAAGAACTAGCAATTTGGCAAAAGTTTAAGCATCGGCATATCGTGCTGCTACGAGAAGTGATCGATGCAGATGGTGTGTCCCTCCTTAATTTTCATGTCTTTCGACATGAATCACTGACTTGATGCATGTACAGAAAGCGATGAATTGTATATGATCAGCGAACTGGTTGATGGCGGTCCGGTGTTGGACGGGGAGACGTATGTGTACATATCTTCCTATTGACAAGGCGACGCACTCATGGGTTGTGATGTTGTAGAGAATGCACGCCACTCAACGCAGAGCTCACCAAACTGTACTTTTGTCAACTCGTACGTAGCGTGGAGAGATAGTATGATGGTTTAGCTAACATCCTATTGCTGATGAAGATTGAAGGCGTCGATTTTTTGCATGAGAATAAGGTACGCACGCTTTGAGAAGAGACCTGGCATCGATGCTGTTCTCACCTTGAGTTACGATCGAAAGATTATTCATCGAGATATCAAACCAGGGAATCTCCTCCTCAAGTCGGGCGACAATGGCGAGATGATTTTGAAACTGGCTGATTTTGGTGTCTCCCATGTCCGTTTATCTCCTCTCGAGTATGGGGATTAGTTGCTCATCCGATGTTGTTGGTAGGAAATGGAAAATGGTGACGATTCCTTACGACAAACGTCTGGTACTGCCATCTTCAACGCGCCCGAGATGCTCACTGGCAACAATTTCCATGGGAAACCGATTGATGTTTGGGCGTGTGGGATCACATTGTACATGTTTGTGTATGGTCATCCACCGTTCGTCGCCAAGACCATGACCGAATTGTACGCCAAAATCACCAATGATCCGATTGAGTATCCGTCTATGGTGGGCGATCGCGTGGTCGAACCTGAACTGATCAACCTCTTGCAGCAGGTTCATCACGTCTTGATGTAGTATGTTGACGGTTGAGTGTACTTACGATGCTGCTATTGTAGATTCTCGAGAAAGATCCTGCCAAACGCTTTACCATTCAACAAATTCGAGTACGTGCTTCCATTCACCTCTGTTCGATATCAACTCATTCGCTTCGTTGTTGAGAGTAGGCACATCCGTGGGCATGGCGTGATTTTCAAGTCACGGCCATGAAATGTGTGACCCAACCCCAAGGACGGAAATCATCGTTAGTGGAGTTTCCTAAAACATTTTCCGGTGTCGCAAGTGTGAGGAAAAGCCTTCGGACGCTGTTTTCACGGTACAGAAACGATCGTCTCATGGTTTTCTCTTCTGTGTATTGACATGGTTTATTCTCTTCTAGCAAATCGGTTGTTCCTGCGGCGGGTCCGATCCTCGAACCCTCGGACGATCGACCAGCACATACCTAAGGTTTTGAGAATATTACTACTTCTTGTCCGAATGACCCAATGCTTTGTCTGGATTGATATAATCTCGTACAATTTGCTTGAGTTCTTTGGATTCTGGAAAACGACCCGCTAGTTTACGGGACCATAGCAATTCCCGTTCCATGCTGCAGTCCGTGGCATGGAGAAAGACTAGAAAGACGCCTCCTTGACGGGAGTTAGGCGTCAACACAACCGATCGAAGTCGACTTGTGGCATCCGTTTGAAACGTCGTTAATAACTCTTGAGCCATCCACGCCGCACGAAGCATCCAACGACATCCTGTACAATACTCGATCTCGACAACGTACGATGGCGCCGTATCTTCGGTTGTATTCTCCAACGAAGAAATTGGAAAAGGCGTTGCAACCGACGGTTGGGCAGTATTCGTTGGTTTGTAGGTTGTTGCTACGTGCTTGGCACGGCGTTGAGAGTATTGTTGTAGTGCCACAGCGCCCAATGCCACGAGCGCCACGGTCATGTAGCTATTGGTTGCCATGGTGATTGTTTAGGAATACGCAACGCAAAGTTCGGTTTTGAACGTTAAGTTCACTTCAACACGATCCTTAAATCAATACAGACTCTATGTATGTGCATATGGGGGAAAAAGTAGTACTACATCCACTGCATCAAATCCTATGGTTTATGCCAAAATGACATCTCGCAGTTTCGTGTGTTCGTCTTGAATGAGTTTTTCCAATTGCGACACATTGGCATGTGCATTGAGTTCGTAAATGTTTTCAAACGAATGTTCGTTTTCTTCCAAGATCGTCTTCCATGCGGTTCCCCCACACACTTCCAAATGCGATTTCATCACCACTTTTTCTCCCGATGGCAACAAAACCCCCACAAGCACAGTCCCTTCATCCAAATGAAGTCCTTCAATTTCTTCCGACGTGACATTGTACAAAATACAACGAGGAGCATTGATGGAATGAGCCGTAACGTTGATGAGAATCGAACCTTCGGCATGCACCTCACGAGCCACAACACCACTGAGGACCGACTGTTTGATGGCACCACTTGTGATTTCACAGTTGAGCACGGTAGCATGATCAATCTTGGTCGTTTCACCAATGTTGCTGTGCTCGAGACGATCACTAATCCCCAAGAACGAACGCAAACAATCGGCTTCAACCCCAGGTTGTGTCACAAGACGGTTGTTCTTGAGGTAGAGCTTGAGCTGACCATAGTCCCACCAGTACACATCACTACCAACATCGACACAGCCAAAGAGACCAAGCTTCCGCGTACGCGTTTGCTCAAATCGCTTGAGCATATCGGCAATGCGGTCATAATGTGCTTCAGCAACAATCTTCAACACACCCTTTTGTTGCATGAGTTCCGCGTACGATGCCTTCTCCAATGTCAATGGCATCCAAAAGTGTGGATCACTGTCAAACTTGCCTTGCTTTGAAGCGAGTTCCTTCTTGAATTCATTGAGCAATGCCGAAAGCATATCCGCATCAACACTGAACGAGCCAAGACTCGTACCAACCGACTTCAGCTCCCCAAACGACGAGAGCATACGACGTGCCGTGTCAAACGTGACCTTGTCAACTTGCGCGGCATTGTCTTGTTGGTTCACAGCAATAAGACCATACTTTTCCAAACCCTTCTCCTGCCATTCCTGTTCCGTAGGCATTGGAGCCAATGCCGCAAGGATGTCAATGTGGTGATTCGCCGTGTACTTGACATCCGCCGATGGAATGAAGACCTGATCGCCCCAAAAGACTGAGAGACGACCACGACGGCTCGAGGCATACACACCCGTCTGCTTGACCACCGCTTCCAAAATCGTCATGGGCACAAAGAGTTCATTGACCTTGACCATGGCTGGAAGCTTCACACCCGATTTGTTATTATTCTCACTGCCTGGAAGCGGTGCAAGACGTGTGCCTTTGCCGGCCGTGTGGTACAATGCAACCGAGATCTCACCACGTGCCAACAACGCTGGGATATCCATATCATAGAGTTGCTTGCCAGCTGCCACGGCCTTGGTGTACGCGTAGAGCGTACCAAGACCATTGCCAGCACCACCATCCCAATCTTCATAGACGGCAATGACCTTGGCATCCGATGGAGAGATGGAGCCACGCGTCGCCATGAGTCGCTCTTGCCAGTACTCGGCCTGATGCGGTGTTGACGTGCATACAATGATGACATTGTAACCGTCAAGCTTGTTGATCTCAGCAATGTTGCGTTGATGTGCGCTCATGGTTGCCGACATGGTGAAGAAGCGAATAGGTCCGAAGGAAACGAGGCACTGGAGGTGGCACGGGCCAAATCGGAGAATGGCATGTTGGAATCATACCCCCTTGTGAATGAGGAGGTCGCCTTGAATAGTAGCCCTTTGACGTGAGAGAGTGTACGATGAAACTTACGTCGTAATTTACGAGTCGGCAACTGACCCAAAACCTCTTGAAAAGTTGATATATTCGCCCTACCCCTGAAAGCGGTCTTGTCTCTGGCGATGATGGGCCAAAGGTCACTTGTTACGATCCCACAACCAATACCTCTACGAATAAATATCGAGTGAATCTTCGTCTTCGGGGCAAAGCTGGTGGCGAACACATTTGCTTGGTAGAGATGTCAATAGCGTGTTGGAATCTAGGTGGATTGTGGATGTTGGAAATGTGGGGATCGCCGCGTTGGACACTAATGCCATCTAGATTATTGCTATGACTTTGTTGGTGGCACCCAACATTTCTTCCAGATTGGTTCTGCGAGACATTTCACCTGTAACCGAAACTGAGAACACTAATTGAAGCGCATGGGATGCTCGTCCAAAAAATACGAGTTCAGTTTCAAGTGGTATTTGTGTGTGTTGTAGCGAAGATTCCTGTTGTGTTCTGTTGGATTCTGTCCGTCATGGCGGCGAGTCTCGTAATCATCGTTGGACGACAGCATTGGAACTACGGCTTCAACATGCTATCAACGATCCGCCACCATCAACATCTCCAATCGCTGCCTGCCACGACATTGCCACCACTTTTTGTTCCAAGATCCTGTCCTGGCAAACTGGTGAGTGGCGTTTGGGGGTGCATTACCTAATCCATCACGATATAAATTGTCACAGGGGTAACCATCAATTGGTGTCTTGGTGTACCGTTGGGTTGATGCCACGCCAACGTTGGACACACGCCACCATCAGCCTGGCAATTGGAGTCGTGACATGTGGCTTGTACTGATCTCGAGAAATTTGATCGATGTCGTCCTCGTGCCTGTTTCCAAGTATATTCTCCACACATGGCATTCGGTCGAGTGTGTAGTTCACAACCTGTTGCATGGCCAGTGGCAGGCGCTTGGCTGCTGCAGCCGTGTCAATGACACGAGTGATCTTGTAGAGCAGATTCAAAGCTACTTGTGAGGACGAGGTATTGCTGAGCAGCTCAGTCTCAGATTCGATGAGGACGTTCCATAGCACACGTACGCAGGCTACGCGGCAGAGGCGCTGAATTGCGAGTCGGCGACGGTTGCGATCCTCACGACTGGACGACGACGGTCCGACTGCATCGTCTGTGATGAAGTCAAGGAGGTGGAGTGTGGCGATGGTGGCGACACGGTTGTCAGTGGTCAGTAGAGGGAGTATACTAACGAGTGTGTCCACGAGGCGTGCGTCGATCATTGCGTCGCATGCCACTGCGCAGTGGGCCAGATAGCTCAACAATTCCAGTATGATGTGTGTGCCTGTGTCACCCTAACAATTGCTATGTCCGTGAGATTCGAGTGTCGGCTGATGGGATGGGGAGCCACGAACCTCTTGGATGGTGGTATGGAGAATGTCAATGATTGTGGGGTTGTGGATGAATACGACAGCAGCGAGACGATCAACCTCACTATTAATCCACGATATCTCAGCCATATCCATCGCATACATCAGTAGATTGTACCTGAGCGAGTCACATGCGAGATATGCCATGTTGAGCCGCATTGCGATCAGTACGATTTCTTCTTTCACGACCAACGCAGATGGATCGCAAAGCTATGCACACATAGAAACTCAGCAACCAGAGCGTTAATAGACGTAGTAGATACAGCGCACTCTATCCACCAAGGCCAACGCCTGAGGGTCATCCATCGAACGAGTTCCATCTTCTTTCTTCATCTTCAGTTTGTTTGCGACTCTTCAAGATATACTAGTCAGATATATGTTACAAACCGTTCATATCTAACTCTAACCGATACCAACCTCCTCCCTTTGCGAGCCGCGCGGCACTTGCTCGGGGGGGTAAAAGCATCTTTCTCCCGACCATGGCGTTCGCGTCGCTGCGTCTTTTCACACTCTGTGTGGCCTATGTCTGGACACTGACGTCGGCTTCTCGCTTTGCCTTTAGTCTCTCTTCACGCACGGAAGTACGACGACTGAATTCTCTCTCGAGACATTATCATGGACTAACTGTATGGATCGCTAGGAATGTTTTTTTGAAAATGTCAATGCACGTACCTCCGACAACAAACTTCTCTTTCGATTTGGTATCCTGGAACCAAAAGATTATGATCTCTTGGATGTCTCGGTACGTATACTCTACGTCTCTGTGACACTGAACTGCTTCACATGGATCTTGACGTCAAATAGATCGTGAGTCCATCGTGGAAAGTTGCCGAGCAATGGAACAAGACACAATCGGCACATGTTGCGTCCCCTGTGCGTGAAACAGGTCTCTACCAACTCTGTTTCCGAAAATTGGCCGGCTCGTCATCGGAGATGACGGTGTATTACTCGTTTGACTTCATCTCAACGGGTAGTCCCCACATGGTGATCTATCCCAACTTCGCCGGGACGCTGGACAAGGCGACGAGTGATACAACGTTATACACGATGATGCAGTTGCAGACAGTCAAGGGCACGGCGACGAAGATTGGATTGGTCGATTACTCGTTGAGTGGGGTCTCGTCCAGTGTCCTTCGCGCCAACACACGTATCCAGCTCATGGTCTCGGTTGACCACGTGTCCAAACAACGTGTCGATATTTCCATTGCCAAATACCCCAAGAACCTGGAGTATCCATTGTCATGGGATGCTGTGGGTGGGTACACTGCAAAGGGCGAGTTCCGTCAACACATTTTCGACACGGCTGGGGCTGAATTGGGAAGTCACATGGCATTTGATGTGACGGAAATTTTCACACAGGCTGTGAATGCCGGCAAGACGCAATTGACATTCTCGGTACGTGAACAAACGATACAGACGAAGGATCCACCTAATGGTGTTGTTTGCAATGTAGTTCCACGCGGCCGAAGACGCCGAAGTGACGCTTACAGGCATGTCGTACACGACACCAGACTACTACCCACAGCTGATCATTGAAGACATGGGATTGGATCTCATGCGTGAAGTCGCGTTCTTTAAGGAACGTGTGTTTACGCTCAAGGGCGACATCACGTACATCAAGCAGAAGGAACGCGCTAGTCGCAATGGTACGTTTATGTTTGTGAAAGGGTTGAAGAGGTCACGTCTAACAGTTTTGGTTGGTGAATCTAGCGGCCGAGAGTGCCAACTCACGGGTCAAGTGGCTCTCGATGCTCACCAACATTGTACTCGTCGGAATTGCACTGGCGCAGGTGCTGTACATTCGAACGATGCTCGAGACCAGCTACTAGACGAGAGAATCTACCGCAAGCAGTGCATCTTGTCGACATCAATCCCGTCTTAGAATGGTTACGTGAATCGAAGTGAACAGACAACGTGTGTGTTAAAACGGATGAGTTACATGCATGTCGCTCTTGCTCGTCGAGATTGCTACAGACCATCATGGTTAGAATTGCACAGGTTTGTCAATGCCCCAGAATGCCAGTGTCTCGGTGACACTCTCGCGCTCCTTGACCGCGACAAACTGGAACGAGCCATCTTCTTTCTTTCGGTAGGCATAAAATGGCGCCGCTTGACGGCTGTTGAACTTGGAAAACATCGACACAGTGTATCCTCCCGTATCATGGATCACGGCGAAGTCACCAATATCAGCTTGTGGTGCGTAAATTTGCTTGGCGAGAAAGTCGCCAGAGAAGCACAGCGGACCAGCAACGTCCTGTCGTGCATACGGTGCATTCTTCTCTTGACCGGTGCGATCGAGTACCGAGATCACATGCGACCACAACTTCGGCAAGTACGCTGCACGCGGGAACTGATCAGCACCAACGTGGGTCACAAGAATATTCTGTCCAGCCCAGTTCTTGAGTGCTTCGATCTTGGTCACAGTAATGCCAGGCTTGACAAAAATCGCCCGCCCAAACTCCGTGATAATAGAAGTAAATCCACTCGTGAAAAGTTCGGGAACCTGCGTATGGAGTGCCTCCGAGTACTGGTGGAAATCATACGCTTCGTTCACGCCACCGTCGTAGACAGTCGGGACACCACCACCAATATCCACAGCGAAAATCTGCTGGCGTCCGACGCGGCGGTTAACTTCCTTGGCAAACTCCACAGCACGTTGGGCACCAGCAACCAGGAGATCAATGGGGCAACCCTGCGAGCCAACGTGAACGTGAACACCTTGCAGCCATGGGTTTTGCTCGTACAATTGGTAAAGACGATCAGCCGTGGCGTGGGTCCATGCCAAGCCAAACTTGCTTGTCACGGTCGCGGTACTGGTCGCATCGATCGAGCCACCACCAACGACGGGATTAATACGCATACCGATTTGCGCAGCATGCTTGTCTGGAGAGAATCCACCAATCTCTTGAAACACGCGGTTGACCTTAGCAATCTCTTCTTCATTGTCGAGGTTCACAAAGACACCATCCGTGATCATTTCCTTGAGTTCATTGAACGTTTTGCAGGGTGAATCGTACACCACACGACGTGGCTCAAAGCCAAGCGATAGTGCGTGCTTAGCTTCCCCAAACGACGCACACTCGGCACCAAGACCACGTCGTTGAGCTTCCCGCAAGACACCACGAAGTGGGTTGGATTTCA
Source organism: Pythium graminicola (assembly GCA_023336255.1). Classification (NCBI taxonomy): domain Eukaryota; phylum Oomycota; class Peronosporomycetes; order Pythiales; family Pythiaceae; genus Pythium; species Pythium graminicola. The sequence goes on from JAADWU010000007.1 coordinate 26,220, forward strand.
CTGCAAGCGCGTGGTTGAACGCTGGTTCGGGGAATGCGCTCTGCAAGTTGTCAAGGCGAGCAGTATACGCATCCCAGTTGAACAAATTCGCAAGTGGACTATCGTCGTGTACGATGCGCTGGGCAACTGCCGCCGCGACCACATCGGTCACCACACGTGCACGAGCGGCGTGGAGCGGTTGTTCCTCCGCGTCACTACGGCGCACATACGCTGGAGCAACGTATTCACTAGCGACAGGCACTTGCTTGAGTTGTTGATGCAGTGTGCGTAGCACTGCAGCAATGGCAGGGCCCAGCGTGGCAACGTCCAATGTATGGTCTTGTGCGATCTGTTTCAGGCCACAGCAACGTCAATAAAGGTCGAATCTGAGTCAGAATGACATGGTTGGAATCGTCTTTACCTTGGCAACGATCGTAGCCGTGTCCGTGCCGTCAAAGAGCGCGAGGTACTTGGGCCAGTCGATAGTTTCGAGCGACATGATTGTCGATGGCGGCAGATTGAGGAATGAAGTGCGCAATGGGATCAAAGGTGTGGGCAACCGTCCAGTATTGAGAGTAGTGATGTGTTTACCGGAGGAGGTTGAAGTGAACAGGGGTGCTTGAATCCTAGTGTTTTAAACAGTTGTTGGTTAAAACATAAGTAATCCTACGTGCAGAATAATATTTGACTCATACAATGAATGGAAAGCTTTTACTATCATGGTAAGAAGCGGTCAGAAAAAGGTATAAACATGTGTTACGTAAGGGAGGATACGTCGATTGACCAAAGATGCGTCACATCGATTCAAGTTGTTGGTTGGATAATGTTTCCCAACGTTGGCACGACTTGGAAGACAGCCATTCGTTGAGATATTGTTGGAAAAGTACCAACAAAAACGTTTGTGCATTCTTAACGAGCAGATTCCATTCACCACATGCACCAACGTTTTGTAGTAGAATGTTCCAACAATTGGTTCGTAACTCAAGTGCAACTTGCCTGTATGCCCAGTGAGGAATCGCAATGGATCCATTGGGATCCTCTCAAAAATGGGAGGAAGATTCACCTGTGAAGTGATACAGTACAAGGCGAAGTGTCTCTATTAGAGACAGCAAAAGCATTGCGTGTGTGAACCATCGCAAGATCTCAAAGTTGAAGTATCAGAAATGTTAAGAACATGTTAAGAACAATGCCTTCCCAAGATACTTGTACCGCATCCATGAACTGCAGGCACAATGGCCGAGGTCCAGCCTTCCGTCCATGACGCATTTACGGTCGCTTCTGTCTCGCAAAGTGACATTTCAAACTGTCCATTCGATGCGTCTCGTCATGATGAACCGAACGCACGTCTCGCACGCGTCGAACGCGCTTTCAACACCGAGTTTCGACCTGTTCAAGCCACGGCACGTCGTATCGCCATTGCTCCTGGTCGTGTCAATCTCATTGGCGAGCACATTGATTACGAAGGTTATAGCGTCCTCCCCATGGCCATTGCCCAGTCAATAGCGGTCGTAATCGCGCCTTCTCCCTCTCCTCCATCGACGGATAGAACCCTCCGCATCACCAATACAAACCCAGCCTTTGCCACCGCCACGATCACTGTCCCCACAACGTCCACGTCCGGTGACGCGCTCTTCCAATCACTGACAGCGTCCCTGGATGCGTCCACTGCATGGGTACGGTACGTTCTATGTGGTTACATGGCCATCCTCGAGTACGCACCTTCGGTCGTCACCCACGCAATCGCCCTCGATCTCTTGGTGGATGGAACCATCCCGACGGCTTGTGGTCTCTCGAGTTCCAGTGCTTTGGTCGTAGCATCGGCCTTGGCATTTGCATCGTCATTGTGCACTCTGAACGCCTTCCCCACGCGTACACAATTGGTCGAGCGCTGTCGATACGCCGAGCATTACGTGGGTACTGCCGGTGGTGGTATGGATCAAGCCGTGAGTTGTCTTGCGACCCAGAATGCTGCGTTGTTTGTGACGTTTGAGCCGACGCTACAGGTCCAAGCCGTGCGGTTTCCAGGGCCATTTCAACGCGGCCAGGCTGTGTTTATGGTCGTGAATTCTGGAGTTCAAGCACAGAAAGCTCAAGACGCAGCTACGCGCTTCAACAAGCGTGTGATTGAGTGTGCCCTCGCGACCAAACTCTTGGGAAAACGTCTGGGGATAGTCGGATGGGAAAAGGTAGCAACAAGAGCATGACGGGTCGTTGTGTCCAGGAAACTGATGGTACTTGGTGTGTAGATGACCAAGCTGCGGGAGTTGGAAGTGGTACTGGATGAATCTCTTCCTCTGCTCAAGTATATCGAGACCATTTGTGACCAAGACGAGTTCACACGCGACGATTTAGAGACCGAATTGACACCGACAGCATCGTTGGTTTCGTTGTTTACGGGGTCACGACTAGAAAATGTCATCGAGGTAAGCTCCACCGAGAAACTAGAATAGGAGATGGATAGCTCATGGGGATCTTGTCTCGGTAGCAAGTCTTGAAAACCGAATTGCGGTTTCGTTTGTGGCAACGGGCACGTCATGTGTGGAGTGAAGCCGAGCGCGTACTGCACTTCAAGGCGCTTCTCGCGACTGATGGCCACGAGACGTTGGAACAACTCGGAGCGTTGATGTTCGCGAGTCACGATAGTTGTCGTGAGTACTACGAATGCAGTTGTCCGGAACTGGACCAGATTGTTGCGACAGCCAAGCGAGTGGGCGCGTACGGTGCGCGGCTGACGGGTGCAGGGTGGGGAGGATGTGCTGTCATGCTTGTGCCTGCCACTCGTGTCGAGACCGTTCGAAAAGCGCTGGAAACCGACGTGTTTAAGGGCCACCTGCCTCCAGAATCGATTTTCGAGTCGTCGGCAGTTGCCGGAGCGCAGCTCTTTGACGTCGGTAACTAGTTGACGAGACTACGAAGTCGTTCGAGGTAGACGAGTTTTGATTGAATCTCGAGTTCCAGAAGCGAGAGCTACACCAACCACCAAACAGCGTGAGAGCGTGCAAGAGAAGGAAGCAATGATGGTAATAATACTGTACCTCAGCACGGCGTTGGGCCACTTCGTGTTTCTTCATCGTGTGCTGTAACATGATTAACTCACGGGTTTGTGCATCCAACACCATGCGTCGTTCATGGATTTCTTGTTCGAACAATATCACTTCTTCTTGCATCTTGTGCTTGTCTTCAAACCGTTCAAGTTCAAGGATCTTGGTGTAGTGGGCATCGTCACGCTAGAGACATAAACACATGTGAGGAAGAAGCACTAATCTTTTGATCACTACAAGACGCACCCATAGTTTGTCCATGGCACGCTTGATGAGCGGACGGGTCTCGATCCAGCACGGCGCCACAAGCGATTTGGCATCACACGGTACAACTCCAATCTCAACGTTGGTCTATAATCATCACAATGAGTGTCATACCGTTAATGACAGAGGTTGTCTACGTACCTTTGGACGTAGAAACAAAATGCCATGATCCACGAGGTCGAGAAACTTGGCTTCTCCATGACTCCGTTGATTGAATGGCAAGAGCGCTTCGACGGGGTCGACACAGTTGATGGGTTTGCTGGTGTCTTTCTGAAGCATCTTTTCTGGCGATGTAAGAATCTGTGCATTATCACCCACACCCGTCACGACTTCGAGACATTTCCATGCATGCAATGCAGTAAGACGACGCTCCCGACTCTCGGGATCGTTGTGAGAGTTGTCGTCCTCCACGACTTCAAGCGTTGAAAGAATGTGGATCATCGTCTCTCGTTCATATTCCTCGCACACTCGTTGGATAAGCACAAGGCGTTCGTCGTCACTGGTCAGTTGCGAAAGTCCACGGATCTCGAGTGCCCGACAGACCAACTCCAAATCACGATACCACTCACCAACGGTCTCCATAATCAAACTGGCTTCACTCGGTGGTGCGAGTGATTCAAATCCAATCACATCATGGTCCGTTGTGCCGTTGGATGTATCGTGCTCGAGGCCCCGCAATTCGAGCGCCATACGTTGGCTCAAACCACGGAGTTTTTCAAGTGCTGAACTCGGATCACACGCTCGCGTTGCGGCTCGCAATAGAATCGCAACAAAGTCAACGTCTGGGACTTTATGAACTCGCTGAAGTTCACTGATCGCTGCAGGGGTAATCGCCGATGTCGTGGGGAGAACGACGTGGGCCAAACCCGCATTCGTGACGTCGTGGGTCCACTGAAGCCACGCGGTCTTGGTCGTTTCGTCCCAGTCGTCAAAATCACGCAAGAAGAAAACCAACTTGTCGTTTGCTTGTGGTTTCTCGTTGCCTTGTTGATTGAGCTCCCGTAATGCCTCGAGCATAACGTCGAGACGCCGCGAGAGGACACTGCGCTGGGGATCAAATGCCAACGGCAGGTTGCCATGTAGTGCTGTCTTGAATGCATTCCACTGCAACGCAACACGCTGGACAAGTGCGTCGAACGACGCTTCTGGTATAACCAGGGTATCCATTGTTGCTCTCGTGGTGTCGTCCGGAGAGCCAATGATATGTTCGCTCGTGCCCAATAACCTATAGTATCCAGTACATGAGTCTCACTCATCACTTTTCTATGGATACACTACTCACGCTCTCGTAACATTTGCTGGATTGTCGGCTGGTGAAATCGCCACGATGTACGGGAACTTTGGTATCTCGCGTTGCAGCCACAGCGGCTGTGTCTCACCCTCGTCGTTGGATGAATTCTCGTTCTCCAGTCGTGTGTATCGAGCGTGGAGTCGCTGCATCGCATACTCCACTTGACGGGACGCATCATATCGCTCGCTTCCTTCACCTACAATCACTGCCGCGCCCGTGACGCCCACGAGCGACTGCGCTGTACGCCACGCCCAGCGCATTTCTCGAACAATAATGACACTTTTGGTATTGGCTATCAACCGTATCTATAGTTTCTAAGTGATACTTTGCTAAGTCAGTATACTGAGATCTCATTGGATCCCTTCAATAGTAGCCGCTTCCCATCCTCCTGTCCAGTCATTTCTCACTGCAGAAGTCTCACTTGTCGAAGAGCTCATTTGGCTTTTTCTTTTCATTGTCGCGCGTGATGTATTCAAGCTGGCGATGTGGCATTTGTTGCGTCATCAGAGTGAATTCCTCGTTTCTGAGAACCGCTGTACAAGCGGCTTCACTGAGACCACCTTAAGATTGAATCTCAACCTGATGCGACACGATTTTTGATATTACTAGCAATATGTACACATATATACATCTAGCTATAGACACTAAAGCACACTACGTGGCCCTGCACGCGATAGGGACGATGTAGACGATGTATCACTGCTGATACTGTCTTTCTTTCGACCCCCAAACTGTGTTCGTGTTGGATATTTGACTTGGAGCGTTTCAAACTCGGGTTCAAATCCCGAGGCGTCTGAACCACCACTGCGTTCACTCTCGAACGTGAGTCCACGCATACGATCACTACTCTCATCATCGAGTAAACCGTGGTCATCGACAAACGTCCGTGGTGGACCACGGTCTTCCAGCATGGCATCCATCTCCACGATGGGCGACATGTTGGCTTCCATGACTGGGGCAGGTGTGGATGCTGTCGACGACGCCAAGGATCCTTCGACGTCGTATTCCGACAGCGATGGCAATGGTAGTTCACGGGAAAAGCCACGAGACCGTCCACCATTGTGAAACAAACTCATGTTACTGCTCGAACTCGAGGTTGTGCTGTGCGAGGCATTTGACCCACGACCTGGGGACCCCAAGATCGCAAACTTGTTGGCTCCATCGTCTTCTTCTTCCGTGTCACTGGGTCCACCACTACGATAGAAAAATCCACGTGAACTACCAAGACCGCGTGAACTTCCAAGACCACGAGAACTACTTTGACGCGAGGAGGTCGTTGCTCGTTGGCTCATGCGGCTGCGGAACATGTTGGTAATGCGCGTTGCAAACGTCGAACGAACGCTCATGTCGGTGAAAATACTGTTGCCATCTGTATCGCTACTGTCGATTGATCCCAATGTCCGTGTGTTCTTGCCACCCATGTTTTCCAGAATCTGCGTGAGCTGAGCCGCGGCCTGTGGGGCGGTGGGTCGTGTTTTTGTTCGATGGGACCAACACTGAAGAATGAGCATGATGAAGGCATCGGGGCAGCCTACGGATGGCATGATCTGAGGTCGCTGGTCGTTGAGAACACGTTCACGGACTTCAAAATCAAAACGAACGTCGCTAAACGGAATTGCACCATCCGATAGAATCTCCCACAACACCATTCCAAACGAGTACATGTCGGTGGACCGGGAGTATCGAATGTTGGTAGGATCACGGAGCACTTCAGGGGCATTCCATCGCCATGTACCCGCAAACGAGGTAGCTTCGTTCATTGTCCGCAATGTGGTAGTCGCGCCGTCGTACTCGACTTCATGTTCACTGTAGTTGATACCGTCACCACCACGGGTGGTCATGCCACCGTCGCCTCGAACAAAATTCGAGACTTTGGAGATCCCAAAGTCAGCGAGTTTGGCTTGCCACGTATTGGTCACGAGGATATTGGACGCTTTGAGGTCACGATGAATGTAGGTTGGGTTACGAGCATGTAGATACGTCAATCCTTTGGCGACATCGAGGGCAAGCGACACTTTGCGTTTCCATGGAAGTGGAAATTGTTTCTTGAGCACATCTTTGAGACTTCCATGGTGACAATATTCGGTTAAAATCCCCAATTTTCCTTCATAATGTCCCGCACGAATAAACAAGGTGATGTTGGGATGACGAAGACGGGCACAAATCGATGCTTCTGCGAGGAATGCAGCTTCTGAATTCTGAATGATGGTTTGATAGAGATCGCCTTGATCCCCTGCATTTGGCAACTTGATGAGTTTCATGGCCACATCGATTCCAAGCCATCGAGCCTTGTACACACTACCCGAGGCGCCTTCAGCAAGAAACGCAATCTCCGTGAGACCATCGAGTTCTTCCAATGTGACATTATCAGGGTCCATGGTATTGGCCAATTCCTCTGTGACGGTAGCGTGGGTTTCCCCGCCAGTTCGCGTCCGTGTACGTTTGTCGTGCATGAGCTCGAGCGTCGCGGGTGAACCATAATTGTAGGCATTCAACGTTGGCATGAGTAGGACGAGTGAGTAGGCGAGATCGGCGAGAACGTCAGGAAAGAACGACCCACCAATCCACGTGGCCAATGCAAAGGGAAGTTGCAAGCCGGTGATTGCAACGAGGTACTGAAGTAGTTTTTCTTCTTCGATTTCAACTTTTTTGTACGACAATTTGCGTGTGTACAAGACCGCGACACTAGCCAGAACGATGGTCGTGGAGGCAATGAGAATCCCCGAAAGCACATACTCGAGCAATTGCCAATGGTTGGAGGAACGATCAGGTTGAAGAGCACGCGTCCAGAGACCACCATAAGCACCTGCAATGAGCCACGTCAATTGCCAACTGATCTTGACAAAGAGGGTTCCACCATTGCGTCGCAAAGCCGAGAACGCGAGGATAATTGGCCAGACCAGAATCGCGGAAAATGCGAGTTGAAACAGTGCATCAAGCACCACACCCGCAAGCGAATGGGTGAGATTGTCATGGCCGCCTTGACCCAGCAACGTCACGTGATGAATCACACCAATACTCGCAAACACCAAGTCGGTAAACACGACACTGAAAAAGAGCGAATGGCGCATGGACTGAAAGCGTCGATGATTGCGACTGAGTGCTGGCATCACAACCGCAGTAGCGACAAATGCGAGCAACATCTCGATGAGCTGCAATAAGACAAAGCCCGTCGCACCATCGTGATGAATGCCCATTCCTGTTGGTGCGCTCATCTCGTCACCAGCACGAGAACGCTGCACGGAAGAAGTCGGTCTTGTCTAGGACTCAGGTGAGGAGCTCCATGGACTCAGACATGATGAGCAAAGAGCCGGATAGGACTCAGTTCTGACTCTATCGACCCACAGTATAATGTAGGCCAGATGACTCACATATCGATCTGGGTCCGTTGAAGAGATACGCGAGTGTCAATGAGCGGTTCCAATTGACGAAGATGTGGCGTCGTGCCTCGGCGGTGACAGCACGTGGCGTCCGATGGATGCACGGCCCATCGATGCCACGGGTGCTAGTGGTTGGTGGTGGACCTGTGGGATTGGCCATGGGGTATTTGTTGGATCGTGTCTATGGCGTCCCCACACGTATTGTCGAGCGCCAAGCACTACCAACAACACATCCTCAAGCGCATTTTCTCAATCTACGGACCATGGAAGTACTCCAAACCACGATGCCAGCATTTCATGATACATTACTAGATCAAGCAGCTCCTAGTGAACTTGTACGTACCATGGAATGAGATCTAAACCCATGAAAATGCTCATCAAACGATCCTAGTGGCGGGATTATATCTACACGACCGGCGTTGGTCGAGCACGTGAATTTGCACGCATCGACCAATTTGGATCGGGTACAGTAGCTCTTGGATAGGACGGGAATGCATCGAGTTAACGCGTTGAATTCTCTAGATGTTCCCCGGCCACTTAAGTCGACACAAGAACTGTTGCGTGCCCTCGACGGACTCTCGTCCACGCAATTTCTCCACTTTCCACAGAACCGCTTTGAAACCATTCTCTCAGCATTTGTCGAAGCCTCAGGGTTAAATGTTGAGCGTCAAGTGGAACTCGTTGACTTGGTGCGACCGGCTGGTAGCCATGGCCCTGTGCAAGCGAAACTTCGAGATCTGCAAACGCAGCATGAAGAGAATCCAACGTTTGACTATGTGGTAGGTGCCGACGGTGCGCACTCGCTCGTGCGAGAGCTCAGTGGCATCGACATGGCGGGTACGCGTAACCTCCAGAGCATTGTGAATGTGCATTTCACGAGCAAAGCACTATCCCAAGCGGCCCGAGAGAACCCTGCCATGCTCTATCATGTGGTACGCATCCAACGCTGTTGCATTCGATCTAGTTGATTCTCATTTGTGATCGTGCAGTTTAACGAACATGTCATTGGTGTGCTGATTGCGCACGATCTGCACGAAGGCGAGTGGGTCTTTCAGATCCCGTTCTTCCCACCACAAGAATCGATTACTCAGGACTTTTCCGTGGATCAGTGCAAAGCAATTGTCCGACATTTGCTACCCCATGGTACCGAACACGTTGACGATGTCTCCATCCTCTCAGTCGGGCAATGGCAAATGAGTGCACGCGTGGCCAAACAGTACGATGCTGACCACCGTGTGTTCCTTGTGGGCGATGCTGCACACCAGTTCCCTCCTGCTGGTGGCTTTGGAATGAATACGGGAATTCAAGATGCTCATAATCTTGCATGGAAATTGGCCTGGACGATCCAGAACAACACGAGCAACCAACTGCCGGTGGCCACATCCACACTCTTGCGATCGTACGAGCGAGAACGACAGTTTGCAGCAAAAATCAACACGCAACTCAGTATCCGCAATGTAGAGCGGACCATGAAGATCCCCACAGCACTTCACGTGTCCCATCACAACGCCAAATTGCTCGCATCGCTGGTGAATTCGGCACCCCTCAAGTTTCTTCCCGTGACTTTGCAACGAGACGCAATCCAAAACATCATGGCGTTGGGCAAGAAACCACTCGCGCTACTCGACAACAACAAAAGTGCGCTGGGTGAACGTATGCGTCGTCACGTACAAGAGATTGTGACGTCTCGTGCAAGTCTTGGCATGTTATTCTATCACTTTGACATTGGGTACTCGTACAACCGAGCGACATGGGACACTCGCGCCAAAGCCTTGATGCAAGACCTTGCTCTCAACGTCTCCGCACAGTTTTCATTGTCAGAACCGATCAAGACGGATGTGTACACGCCACAATTTGAAGTTGGAATGCGGTTTCCGCATTTCTGGTGTGTTCCGGACGGTCATCTGGATCGGGTGTCGAGCCTCACTCTCTCCGACTATGTCCGGGAACGGATTGGAGACCATGCCGTGCGATTTGTCTTGGTAGTCGATGCGAACCAGTGGACCCCGCAACTACTAAACCAGCAAGACGACGACGTTTGGCGCCACATTGTTATCGTTCGTGTGGGCGACGGTCTAGACGATGGCAGTGTGAACGTGACGGTGGATCCATCGTCCAAATCGTCATTGACGTTGTGGACGAAATTCACGACGACCAACGTGGCTGCCTTGATCCGTCCAGACGGTCACATTGCTGCACTCTTTGGTCCAGAGACCACCATTGATGGGGCTACACTCTGTGCAGCCATGCAGTTGAACCAATAGTGAAAGAAGTTTTGTCCGTATAAAGCACTTCATCTACGACACACCGTCGATTCTTTGCCATTGTGGGATACGAAGATTCCGACTGATGGAACTTTTTCACTGCCTTGTCCCACTAGCCATCCTAGAGAACACACATTCACTTGTTGTACTGGATGCTTTGTGGATTGAAGATGGCGTGGAAATGGTTCCAGCTCGTGGACGAAGATGGCAATGCTCTGACGTCTGTAGATGCTGTGTTCGTGAATATTGAACATGTTGCTGCTCTCCGACATGCGGTGAAGAAGGTGTTCAAAGACTGTCGTCTCACAGGGATTGATGCATCCGACCTCACAGTCTTCGCAGTGACTCAGGAGGGGAAACAGAGGTTGGAAGAGGATTCACCGATTGGGTCATTGGTGATTCCAGGACGGATGCACTCATCGTGCAAGTACCGAAGAAGGAGCAGCAAAGTACTTTATGGCTGGTGAAGGGGACAGTAGTCAATGCTCGTTCAACAAAAGGAGTTGTTGTCGACTGTATCGATTGGCCCATGTGCACCTTGGTTACTACGATCCAACCCTTCGCTCGGATGGAACAGAGTGTTTTGGTACGAAGACACGACGCTCCGAATGCATATTCTGTTCAAAACAGGTGAGGATGTGTATTGACTGGCATACTGATGCTTGTCGCCACTCACGCAACTCGATTGTAGAAGCAAATGCTTTGGACTTTGAAAGCGCACTTCTTCTCGAGCCGTCAACGGTAGGCTCTCCTCTTCGCGGACAAACCATAACGGCAACTGTTGCCCACGTCTCCTCCAAACCATTGGAATTGGATCGAATTTTCGTTTCGCATTTTGTCGCGAAAGAATCCGACGTACCAGAAAAACGATATCATTCGTTTCCACGACAACGTCGATTCTTGGCCGAATGACGGACGAGTTTCACTATGAACGGATTGAAGCAGACAAATGGTTTGGACCGCTTGGCAAAGCTGAGAATTGTTATTTGATACCAGCGGAATATTGCCGTGACGATGCGATCTATCACAAGTATAAAGGTGACCAGAACAATCGATCGGCGCTGTCTCGCGACCTGCGTGGTTTTTACGATGGATTAAATGTTGTTGTACCAGTGATGAACATTTTCTTTGATGCAGTGTCATCAACGCCAGTGATTGAAGACCGATACGAAGTCAAATTGATCGTACATGCCTTGACGCCCGAGTATGGTCGACTGATATCACATCGTCTAAAGGAAGATGCGAGTATTTCGACTGATCGAATGGAAATGAAGACTTCGGTGTTTGTGACGAAACCAAATGTGTTTTGCAACTGTCTGGAGTGGAAAGCCAAGCACATTGAAAAGATGTGGAACGAGTATTACGAGACCACAGGAAGCATATACAATTGAAGGTTGTCCATGTGCAAAACCATATTATACCAATACACTTTTACTACCACACCCTTCATGCTGGGGGCGCTTTGGTGGCCTCCTCCTTATTAGCAAGGAAGGGTTCGAGTTCAATTGCAATCTCACTGTTCTTCTTCTCGGTGCTCGTCGTATCAACCGGAACCGACTTGGTCGAGGGTTTGCTATAGAACCGAAGCAATGGCGTTGGAAGATGGTGTTTGGTCTTTTTCTTTCGTGATTTCTTGGGGGCAGTTGCTTGTTTCGGTGGGTACATTGTATACATGATTGTCGCCGTCGCGACCATCATAATGGCCACAATACCACGGACACCAAACGGTTTCCCATTGTACTGTTTCTCCAACAACGCGGTAATGATCATGCCCACGACCACAGCAAAACTCTTTTCCACATTCCCACAGTATTTGATCACAAATCCTACGACCACACCCCCACACGCTTGACAAAACAAGGCAAAGAACGTCCCAAAGGTCCATCCGGCCCAGAGCCCGTTGGGGTCGTCGGCAGCGGTCATCATGGTCGTAGCATGGGGACTCTGGGTCGACGCACTTGGGACCGCGGGTTTCGAGAAGAATCCATTGTCGGTCGTGGTCAATGTCCACAATAAAATAGTGAGTTCACCCATGATACTCAATTCAACTGTCACGACATACGCATTGCGTTTCTGCGATTGAAGCGCTCGTTGAATGATGGTACCGGCCAACGCCGAGAGGATCGCAGCAATCAGTGCTTGGTAGGCACCCGTAAAGAAGGCGGCATCCCCTGCTGCATTGGCCGCTGGGGAACTGGATGCCTCCCGTTTCTTTCCCGTGGTCATGAGCACCGCAGCAGCACACAAGATCGTCAACGCGACAATTTGTTGTCGTGATTGATACCGTCGAAGCATGAGATAAACCAACAAGGCTGTCCAAATGATTTTGGTTTGGTTGAGAATATTAAATGTCACCCCATCTAGCACCACCACTGCCGCTTGATTGAGATAGTTTTGAAGCACATAAATGAGCGCTGGGGCGGCCGTGGTCTGGAGCGCAACGTGAAGATTCCAATTCTTGAGTTGTGGGAGAAATTCACCCGTCAACAAAAGAGGTAAGAGCCCCATGACCAATTTCATGAGTTCAATCACACCCACACGTAGACCAACATGTTTGGCTTCTCGTGCGTACCAGCCCATGAGCAGCGGTTGAAATCCAATTTGGACCGACAAGAGCGTCAAGAGCGAGAGTTTGGTGAGCACGAGTGGCGTGAAAAAGCGTCGTGCCGACGCGATAAGGTCGATACGCGATGGCATTGGCATGACTGTGGACGACACTGGACGACGCTGGACGACGCTGGACGTGGGCAGGGATCTCTGGATGCGAGGTTTGCCCAACGTTGGGTTGTGTGGGTAGGCACCCTAATATCCTTATTGGGGTCTGGCGTTTTCGACTTGTCTCTACTATAGATTTGGAGGAAACGTGAATGTGACAATATGTGAGTAACTGAGTTGGATTATAACCAATCAACAATTGATTAGAAACCCTTTTGCTACGCTGACTCCACTTGGTGGAGTCCACAAAAAGCGGGACGCTACAAATCCCCGTCCGTCTTTTGCACAGTTCAGCAACCCTAACCGAATGATTCAGCCACATTTTCGCACCGTAAACACACAATTCAGGTCAAAATCTCGGTTCAAATTCTATCCCAGTACATGCAGGCGATACATACCATAATTTGATTACACAATTATAATTAACGCATGGATTTACACACTCTGGATTGACGTCGGCGTACGCCGTGCAGTATTGTCTTCGTCTTCATCTTCGTCTTGCAGCGTTAACACTACGTCATCTTGATTGGTATGGTCGCTCGGACGTCGTTCAGGACTCGATGTATTCTCTCTCCTCTCTGATCCTGTGACTTCATCCGCTTGGGCATCCAGCGCCGCTTCAATTGCTGCCTCATCATCGTCTTCACTCCGTGAATTTTCTGGTTCAAGTAGCTCTTGATCGCGGGCAGTCTCCCGCGGCGGCGCACCATCCACGAGTCGTGCGACTGAGGGGGAATTGGCGAGTGCATGATGTCGATTACTATTCATGACTTTGTACGGTCGTCCACACATACGATCCCAAATGAGGACGGACCAAAAGAGCAACGTAAAGATGCAAAAGACGGTAAATCGTGCCGACATAAACTGTTCCACTTCCGCGTCAGTGAGGCAATCGCAGGTTTCGGAGAAGATAGTTGTCATGCATTCGTTGCGGTATTGACAACAACACGGTTGAAACGTCGTGACCAAGTCTCCACAATAGACACCAGCCGTGATATTATCCACGGCTTGAGAACAATTTCCTGTTCCACGACATAACGCACAACCTTGGGCGATGGTCGTCGGATAGGCAAAGTGATGCATTGGCATTTGTGCTTGTGTGCTCGAGAGGAAGAAACCCACGAACGCGAGCGTCATGAAGAGAAGACGTCGCGTCATCCTCTACGTGGATGTGGAAGAGGAAGTATGATAGTCCGTCACGCGCGACCAGACTAGAGCTTGACCGATGTTTGATGGGGTCTTTCGTTTTTTGATGTCGCACGGAACCGAAAACGGCGCTGTATTAAGGTGATTTCGTGTGGTCCACGTATAAATATGTACAGAAGTGATGTGGTAGAGCTCTTTATATGGCTACATTACTCAAAAAATGTTCAATGGGACAAGATGGGCAACATGTATTTAGGAGATATTCGCAGGCTTGAACACATTGAAGCCATCACCAGCCGTGCTCACGAGGACACCAGGACATTGTGGATGGAAGTGCAGTTCCTTGATATCGGTCTGGCCTTGGTGAATAAACAGCAACTGTGGTGGCAGATCAACCTTGGGGTTTTCACTGTCTTCCTCTACGGCTGCGGCAGCCTCCGGATCTTCTTCGACAGACATATCCCACACGGAAATCTGATTGTCGCCACCGGCCACTGCAAGCACTGACTCGTCCGTAGGGTGCCACTCGATCGACGTAATCGGGGCCGTGTGGTAACGGAAGTGAGCCACGACTTCGTTGCTCTTCTTGGCAAAGTTACGCAAATCCCAAATCTTGAACGAGCCATCATCCGAGCCAGAAGCAAGCAAATACGCCACGTTGCGATTCCACGAAATAACATTGACATCATCGTCGTGGGCCAATACGTCCAAAACACTGCGATTCTGGTTGTTTTGTCGTGTATCCCAAATGCGGATCGTGCGGTCCGACGAACACGATGCAAACACTGTCTCTTCCGTCGGTGACCATTGGATATCTTCAACCGAGCTCATGTGACCCGTGTACGGTACCTTGTTAACCTGCCATGAACCTTCGGTCGGTTCCCAAACGTAGATAAACTTGCGGCAATCGCCAGACGCAAAACGACCTGGACGCACTGGGGACCAGTCCATTGCAAAACCTTCGTCGGGGTGGCCCGAAAACGTATACACCGGCTGCTGCTTGGTCGGCAGCGGTGTCGAAAGCTTACCATCAAGGGATTCGAGTTGCTTGGAGATATCCCACATGTGCACCTTGCGCAGGTCCGACCAGGTCGCCACGATGTTGGACGACTGAGGCATGGCACGAATGCGGTTCACGCCACCCTTGTGTGGAATCGAGCGCGATTCAAGGATTGGATCTCCTTCGACATCGTCATCGTCATCATCTGAATCCTCCGCCTCCGAGTCCGAGTCATCGCTGTGCTTGGTCTTGTGCAAGTCTGACATCTTCATGACCGTGATTTGGTTCTCTTCCGGCTTGGAGGCTTGTGTCCCAGAGACGACAAACATCGACATTGGAAAACGCGTGCGCACCGCACCAAGGTTATCGCGCACAATGTCGATACTAAGCGCTGGCCACTCGGCCGTCATGGCAAAGTACATGTCGTACGCGCTACTGTCGTAGTCGAGTACTTCATCCTCGCCAAGTTTGTCAACACCGGGCATAAACACCTTTTTGATTTCCTTAGGTTCACCATCGTCATCAACATCCATGTTGACGTCCTCACCATTCGTCTTTTCACCATCGACAATTTCTTCATCGTCGTCGTCGCTGTTGCTCTCGACCATGTCTTCATCTTCCAAGTCATCACCAAAGGGATCCTCAAACTCGAGGTCTTCTTCATTATGCTTGGACTCGCCATCGTCAAATGCACCACCACGCTTGGTGGTGTGCTCGTAATCGCTCGCTCCACGCTTCTTCAAACTCATGATCTTCCTAATACCACTGCGTTCGACGCGTGCGTATGCTTGCTGCCTTTGCGGCGACTCCGGCGCCAACCAACGCACATGGCTGATGAAAAGCGAGGAGCTTCAATCAATGATTGGTGGAAATTGGGTCTTTGACTGTACCCATCCATTTTGTCTCCAATGTCTGCAACGGTACTCTTGTTTTATGTGGACTACATACGGATATGTCCTAGATTAGGAAGTTCGAACTCTATCCCCACAGCTCCAAAATGCTGGTGGTCCGATCCAAGCGATTCGTGCCGCGCTCTGCGTCGGTGCTCGTGCGCTGTATCCACACAGACGATGTTGTGATGCTACGAGAGACTGTACGGTAAGCTAAGGCTATGAACTACTGACTTTTATCGTCGACCAACGCTCACAGCACCTACAGGAAGCTCGACTTTGACAACTACGCGACGGGCTTACTTTACCCTGTTGCGACACGACCGGCATTCTTTGCTATCGTACGTGTCGCTTCTACGGCAAACTCACTGCGCATCTAACGTGCTGGCATTCTGTGTGATTCGACAGCGCGCACTGAATGCTGAGATTGCATCGATCAAAGACACGGTTCGCACGAATCCTGCCACGGGTAAAATCCGCATGCAATGGTGGCGGGAGCGGATCTACGAGATGTATGATCCCCAAGGCCGTCCACCGCAAGACACTATGGTCCTGCGTGTGTTGAGCGAAGCAGTGCAACAGCAACAACTCACTCGACGATGGTTTGAACGGCTCATTGACGCACGCGTATGAATGCCATTGCGATGGGATAGTGAAGTAGGACCACAGGACTCACACGTGTTCATGTGCAGGACGAAGACTTGGACACGGACCAGCCACAAACGCTGCGTGACTTGGAACTGTATGCAGATCGTACCGCCGCGTCGCTGCTCTACTTGTCACTCGAGCTCTTGGGTGTGCGAGATCCGACAGCCGATCGCGCAGCCAACCACGCAGGCGTTGCCATTGGCCTCACGACACTACTGCGTGGCACGCCATACCATCTCTCGCGGAATCAGCTGTATCTCCCGGAAGAACTACTCAATACGAACGCAATCAGTAATGAAGACCTGCTTGCAGCGACCGAAGACCCTGCGGCTGGGGCCAAGCTTGCGCCGGTTGTCTTTGACGTGGCCTGTCGGGCACTGGAACATTTGCGAGCAGCTCAATCGCTACGGCGAGAAGTGCCAACTGACGCGCGACCGGCGATGCGTGCACTTGTGCCGACCCAAATGTTCCTCGCGGCCCTTGAAAATGCCAACTTCAATATCTTTGAGCCATCGCTGCGGACACCGAATCCAGTGGATGTTCATCTCACGTTGCTCAAGGCCTACATGCTTCGACGATATTAGAAGTGGGAGAGGCAATTCTTCCACCTCTAGACGCATAATGGTCAAACAGTAAAACAAGTCCAATTTGTCACCATGATACCTATGGAAGAAAGAAAGCATTCCATGCGATTTTTGTCTTGTCCCGCGTACAGGATCTCCACTTTCACGTCTTATGTTCGCGGTTTCTTGCTGTAGGACGAAGACGATGACGTGGGGGCATCGTGTGTACTACTGGGACTGTTGCTGTTACTGCCCGTGGGTTGCGGACTCGAATTCGGACGCCGCTTGTTGTCCAATGCCGCCAATTGTCCTTGCAATTGATCCTTCTTCAACTTAACCCGATTTTCAAATTCAAACCCACTCTTAAAGTAGTCAAGACGTGAAGGCGCTGAAATATGAAGCAATTCTTCTTCGATTGCACATGCCTAGAAAAAGAAAACAAGCGTATGTGAGTACCTGAGAATTCCTAGTCAAAGATCAATAATACGCACTACTTGAAGCAAATCATCGTACGACAAGCATCGACTGCTGTATGCGTCACGGATTTTGGACCGCACGGCCTGTCGTTCTTCAATCGTAAGGTACATTCTCCAATCCTGCATGGTCGTTGCGGACGATTGTGTGACACTTCGTGTCGTCACGGTCGGGACAGTCGAGCTGGAACTCCCGCCCGACGCCAATCGACCACCACCGCCCGATTGATTTCCCCCACTCAAATTCGAACTCGGGCGGTTGTACACCCCCGACGACGTCACAGCGCGGATCATTTGTGGGGGACCTGGGGCCGGGGACGCGTGAAGTACAGAGGGGATCGAGTTCATTCCAACACCCAGATGACTCGCGAGGTTCGGGGGCCCGACGCCAATGGTGTGGCCAGCGCTTGAGGACGCACCACCACTAAGCGTGCGCTTAAGGGATGGAATAGTCGTCGTCGCACCACCGCCGCCAACGTTCATATTTACACCGCCATTCGACGTGGTGACGTCCTTCATGGTACCAATATTCATGCCAAGTCGATTCGGTTCTGAGAAAAGGGTTTTTGATCTCCGCTCAAGTGAGGTGGAGGAGGAGGGCGCGGAAGGGGTTTTGGTTCCGCGTGATTGTGGCCGAACAGGTTGCAGCTGTCGTGTGGACTGACAATCTTACTCTTGGCGGCTTCCTTGGCTTCAAAGGGGGCGACCGTGGTGGATCAAGAAAGCAAAACTGTTCCTCACCTTTTCCGTCGAAGGACCAGAAGGAAAAAAAGAGGGCTCTGAAAAGAATACACTGTGGGGCAAAAACCCCTTCCGAAAAAGCCGTTTTAGCCAACTCGTCCCTGTCGCTCTCTGCAAAACCCCTAATAAAGGATCCTTGGTCTTGGCATAGAGCGGCTCAAACTCAAAGCCATGTGGCAGACACCTGTCAATTTGACAGGTGCCTCAAATTGACTCAAATTCGAGTCGGTCTTTGCCAGAGTCTAACGGTGCGAGTGCTGTAAAAGACATACCGTATCATCCGGATAGATCATGTTGGTTCCGGAGTTTGACACCTTTTCTGGATTCTTACATGTAGCATGGTCAATCCAGAGATAATCAAGCTCGCTGAGTTGAAAAGATCGTCATGCACAAGGCTACATTTAGTCCTCATCTTGGTGATCCCACTATCCTCTCTACACATGTGACTGGTTCTTTTCTGCTTCTCCATGTTTTTCCACGACGCGGTCAAAGTACCACAAGTAAACTGTCTGAACCAACACACCAATTGGTGACAATACCAACTCGAACGGTGTGTTGTGACGTGGCGCCACGCCATTGGCGAGTACGCGGAGCACATTGAGCAACAACTCGTTAGAGATGGCAAAATGCCCGTTCGAAATGCCACGGATGAGCACCTTGGCAGCATCATCTGGAGATGCGGCATTGTCTGGCACCACCAACTTCTTGGTCACTGCTGGCTTGAACTCTTGTTCATCCGCGAGCAACGGCGAGTCCATATCGCCTGGATAGAACGTCGACACTTCAATGCCGTAGAGCTTGAGTTCGTTGCGCATGGCCTCGGTGAAGCCACGCACAGCATACTTGCTGCTCGAGTAGTTGGAGTACCCAGCGACTGTGGCGAGGCCACCTTCAGCATTCACAAACACAAACCGACGACGCTTAATCGGATCGTTCGGCAGTAGAGGGGACGCCACCATCGCTGGTAAGGCTGCTTTGACAAGGTGGAGGGTGCCGAAAAAGTTGGTTTCCATGGTTGAACGAAACTCACTCACATCTTGATCCATCACTAGACCAGGGAGACAAATACCAGCATTGCAGATCACGTGGTCGGTGATGCGTTGGTGGAACGAGTTGGCGGCCTCAATACAGGCACGCACAGCTTCAAAATTACCAACATCACATGGGTACGTGAACACTTCGTAGTGTTGCTGCTCACTACTCACCGAGGACTGAAACAGCACGCCATCATCAGTTACAAGTTGCTAACACTAGTGTTTTGTATTATGAAATCCGTACCTCGACTTCGCGCTTGGCGACTGCCAGCTTGTCGGCATTACGAGCAACGATTGTGACCTTGGCACCTGCGCGCGCATATTGCTTGGCAAGTGCCAGGCCAAGGCCACTGCTACCACCCGTGATCAGGACGTGACGGCCCGCGACACGGAAGCCTGGCGCCGTGAGACGCGTGTAAAGCCATGACTAAAGGAAAGACACCATGTCAGCAAAAGCCTGATGAGATGAGGATGCTAGTTACGCTTACCAAGACACAAAGGGTGACCCAACCACCGCAAATGACAATAGCCGCTGTGGCACCTCCAGAGAGACCCATGGTTGGTAAGCACGCAGAATTGAGAATGATTCCCCTGGCTCATGTGTCGGCTCATTGATGGGCGGTCAACACCGTGACTGTATACCCATCAAATACTTGATCACTGATCCGGAGTCTCGTACAGCGTTTGGACCGCGATAGGCAAGTTGAAGTCGGGTTTTGGTGGGACTCGGGACTCAACACCAGAGAGGAGCATCTTCCAATGACATGTCATTTTTACGAGGGTTTAGTCCCTAGAGCATGGCAATGCCATGTTGGTGGCATTCATGGGAAATTACTCACCCCACTGCATCTCCATGGAGAAGCTACTACTATGACTGGACTAATATCAACATTCGGGTAGTATTACTATAGTACACTGGAGGAACCAAGCCTCACATCATGAAGCTCTTGTCTCAAATGATGTGAATGTTGCGTTGAGATTACCGCTCATCGTTTCCGTGAACTGAATCAACTGTGAACCCATCTGAACCTTCGAAACGACACTTTTGTTGAAAATAAAACAATATGCAAGTACACAATTCTCTCTCTCACCATCATTCGGCTCTTCCTCACACGAACGATTTGTTCTTTTTGGTGTCTGCGTGCTTCTGCACGATGCGGTCAAAGTACCACAAGTAGGCCGTTTGAATGAGTATCCCAAATGGCGCAATGACCAATTCGAACGGCGTGTTGTGGCGTGTGGCTACGCCGTTCGAGAGCACACGGAGTACATCGAGCAACAGTTCATTCGAGATGGCAAAGTGGCCATTTGATATACCACGAATGAGCGCACGAGCCGCATCGTCAGGAGGTACACCAGTTGGTGAAATTAACGCCTTGGTCACGGTCGGCTTGAATTGCTGCTCGCCTGAGAGCAACGGCGAGTCCATATCGCCAGGATAGAACGCCGATACCTCAATGCCGTAGAGCTTGAGTTCGCTACGCATGGCCTCACTAAAACCACGTAAAGCGTACTTACTGCTCGAGTAGTTGGAGTACCCGGCGACTGTGGCGAGCCCACCCTCCGCGTTCACAAACACAAAACGACGACGCTTGATTGGATCGTTTGCTGGTAATGGCGATGCAATCATAGCTGGTAACGCTGCTTTGACGAGGTGTACCGTGCCAAAATAGTTGGTTTCCATCGTCCGACGATAGTCATCCATGTCCTGTTCCAGTACAAGTCCAGGGATGCAGATACCAGCGTTGCAGAAGATGTGGTCGGTCACACGCTGATGAAATGTATTGGCCGCCTCAACACATTCACGCACAGCCATAATATCACCGACATCGCATGCATATGTGAACACTTCATGGTGCTGCCGCTCACTGCTGATCGACGACTGAAGAGGATACAAGTTCTGATTTAGCGCCTGAACAATAGTGGTACGAATATTCCTTCGTGCATACCTCAATTTCGCGCTTGGCAGCAGCGAGTTTGTCAGCGTTGCGGGCAACGATTGTCACTTTGGCACCAGCACGGGCGTAACGCTTCGCAAGGGCCAAGCCAAGACCACTGCTGCCACCCGTGATGAGGACGTGACGACCCGCGACACGGAAACCTGGGGCCGTGATACGAGTATAGAGCCATGACTAGAGGAAAAAGTCGTAGTAAGCAACAGAAGAGGTTGTGTGGATGCCTAAGCGTAGATATGGTACCTACCAAGACACAGAGGCCGACCCACCCGCCACAAATCGCGATTGCCGTTGTTGCGCCAGTAGAGAGACCCATTTGTTGTTGACCGAGCAGATTGCAAAATGACATTGGCCCGCAGTGGTGCAAAACTGGTCTCGCATGCTACTTGCCTATCAAACCGAAGGTTTATTTGGCGTTAGTTGGTCGCCGTCTCAAGGTTGGAGCTATACACTGTGAAAAGATCGAACATACTTCAAGTTGAAGTCACTCTGAGGATGCTTCATGACTCAACACGGAGGATGCGTCTTTTCCAACGCCAGGGAAGTTGAGTCATGTGGTCTTCTCTGACGTTGTCAGTGGATTGACCGGTTGGGGTTACAGTATTACTGTCCAACGAGGTATTTAGTAGGAGGCTCCTTGGGGCCACACCGTTGGTGTATGATGGTCACAAAAGGCCTCAAATTCGACATGCAGTGCTGTCTCCATGCGCTCAATCGACTGCCACGATGTGCGATCCTTTGGCATGGCATACCGTGCGTGTTCTCGGCCTTTCTCCAGAGCTCGTGCTTCGTCCAGTGCCACATCCAGTGACGTTGGGAGTCGTGATGGTAGTACTTTGGTTGGTTTCTTGGGACGCGTTGTAGCATTGGATCTCGTCTGCTTCTTCTTCCGTGGAACTTTGTGCTGTTGATGAGACGAGTCCTTGTCCATGGGGTCACTGTCGTTGTCTGACAGGACGTTGTCGCGCATGTATTGTCGCCATTCGTCACGCAAGACATAGCCAAATTCGTACTCACTATCGTCGTCTTCTTCATCGTCTTCCTCTGGTTCGTCCAGCGAATCGACATGGAGATCTGGGGTTGCAGATACTTGTGTTTGCCTTTGTTGAACGGGAATATGAACAGCGGGCGGTGGAACAAAGCTTCTAGACGTGTCAGTAGCGCTTGTTCTTGGAGTTTCATATTGCGACACGCGCGTATAAGGAGAGAGCCATCGCATGGCATCTGTATCGCCTTGCTGTTGTCGCTGGATGAGCATTTTCCATGCCTCTGGAAACGGATACGGCGGTGGAATCATCCAGGTACCATCAGTGTCATTTGCAGCCATGATGATCTTTTCATCATTGGTTACAGTGTAAGGGATGATGGGTTACGATATATTGTAACCCATGCTGCATGTATACACGTATACTGACCAAGCGTATAGCGTACCCTATTGTAACCATCTCCAATACAATCCCGTGTCTCCTCACCTCAATAGCTCAACCCATTTGATTGGCGACGAGACCGCAACGATGCCGCCAACGAAACGAAGCCGCGCGAGTGCGAAACGCTCTGCCGATGAAGATACGACGATGCAAGATGCCCCGTCTCACGCCCCCGACGCTGTGAGCTCTGACGATTCCGACGATTCCGATGATGACGACGACGAACTCACGTTCACCGCCCAAGCCATTGACGAAGATGAAGATGAAGATGAAGACGACGAAGACGAAGATGATGCCATGGACGGTCAGGCGCATGGCAATGCCACGACCAATGGTGGTCTCGTGAACGTCGAATTTGTCTTTTCCGATCCACGCGAAGAGCATTTTCACAGTGTGAAACAGTTCCTCTTGGCCTACCTTCCATCTTCCCAACCATTCAATGTCTCGGGACTGGCAAATCTCATTGTCGCTCAAGTTGCTGCAGGGACTATGGTCTGTGCCGAGGGTGAGAGTGATGTCTATGGGTTTATTACGGCATTGGGTCTTGAACGATACAAGGACGACTCGAGTCTTCATCAAGTCCTCTCGTACATTACGAAACGCGTCCCATCGGCCGATGCCAGTCGTTTCCAACACATTCTCGCCACGAAAAACGTAGCGCTCGTGGTCAACGAACGTATGGTCAATATGCCGTACCAACTTGTTCCACCGCTTCATGCGGCATTGCACGAAGACATTGAATGGGCAATTGCCAATGAAACAACGCCAGCATTGCGCGCGAGTTTTGAATTTGACTATTTCTTGATTTTGGCGAGTTGTACCATTGAAAAAGCAAGTGCATCGACCAAAGCCAAAGGCAAGAAAGCCAAGACTGAAGGTGTGGCGACAGGAGCCAAGTTTTATGCCAATTTTGAAGACGAATTCTTGGAACCGGAAGCCGAAATTTCGTTTTCATTTGAAACCCCCAAAAGCGATCGAGAACGACCGGATCAAGGACAGAAACACAGTGTGGTGTTGCTCATTGACCGTGCACGTCACAAAGCTGCTTTGGCCAACATTGCGGCCATGATCAATGCCTAATTGTCGATTCAAACAAAGCAACACGATATTTTATACAGGCTTGTTACCGTAGTGCATGGGTTTCCATCCAGTCTTTGGCCAATCCAATGCTGTTGCGCAGGGCACGAAGTTCCTGTTCTTCTTCATGTCGTAAGAATCGACGGTTTAGTAGCGGTCGATCGTTATGCTCTTCTCGTGAGATGCCGTTTCGCCAGTACGAGTCACGACGACGGAGTGGGGACAAGGGGGTCGGACGAAGTAATGGATCTGTCGTTGGGACCTCCTTGTTTGTCAGTGCTTGGTCTGGTCGTCCACGTCGTTCCCGTTCTTGTTCGACGGTTCGCACGACACGATCCACCGTCTCGGAAGAGAACGACGCGAGCTTTTGTTCGAGCATCCGCAATTTGGCACGTTGTCGAGACACAGGCGAGAAAGCGACTGCTGATACTCCTGCTTCCTTTGTTTCAATCGGTGAAACCTCCGCGACGCGACGACGTCGGGCGTCTTCTCGAATGCGTTGACGATCCAAAAACGCGGTGGTCTTGGCGAGCATCCCCAACCTGTCGGGCGTTGTCAACGGCACGTCGGGGAGACTGGGGGTATCGTCCGACTGAAAAAGCTGTTGGGTCTGCTGCTGAAGTCGTTTGGCCGCAGCCACGAGTGCCGCTTCACTTTGTTGCTGTTGATGAGCAATCTCAACGCGCATAGCGTCCCGAATTTCAGCAACTTTGGCACGGTATTGTTGCTCAAAGACCTCGAGACGGAGTGCATAACTCTACAAGGCATTTGTGTTAAGTCCTTTGGACGTATCCCGACAACACAAAAGCGGACATACCTCATGGACCAGTCGTACGTGGCTTTGTAGTGCTCGCTCTTCTTGCTGCTTGACAAACGTGAGCTCATCAATTGCCTGTGTCAACATCGCTTGCCATTGTTGTGCATCTGTCGTGCATTACACTTCATTTCGTCAGTACCAAATCAACCAAACAATCAACTCATCACGTACGCGCATCATGATGCCTTGCGAGGCGATGAACTTGGTCCCTGAGCGCAGCGACATGATGGCCAATCGCAAGGGTTATCGATAGCACTCCGTCCTCACTCGATGGTTTGCTGACGACGACGTTCTCCACACTGCTGTTGCTTGTGGTCGTGCTATGGATTTCGTCGTCTGCTTTTCTTGATGTACGCTTGGGTTTCGATGGTTGATTCAAAAAGATCCGTCGCAAGCGATCGAGCTTGGCCACCGACGCACGATTTGATCGTTTCCGATCCACAAATTCGTCTACCACATCCGGATCTTCTCCGTCCACGATCAGTATGTCGTCTTCACTGCTCTCGTCGCTGCTACTCGAACTGCTGGAGCTACTATAACGACGTCTCCGGACCAACTGCGAACGACGTTGAGCATTAGGACCCTCCTCTTCACTGCTACTGCAGCTGCTGATCACAGGCGATACATACGCACTACCACGGTGCCCTCGGCGCGACATCTTGATGTACTGGACCAAATGGCGTCGTTTCGTGGGCAGTTTCACAACTCAAGTTGAAATGTGTGACGTGTGCAGGACGATCCTGGGACGAGGCGCTTGACACCGAACGATGCAACAAGACCCAGAGGCATACACACGAATGTCCCAGACTTTTCCTTCTCACTGGGTCTCCTCGTCCCCGAGATACGGCTGCTGGCAGTCAAGCAGTCTTCAATTTCAACCATGAACGTGCTATCAAAAGTCGTGGTGGACGTGCGAGAGCTATTGGTGTCGGTGTGTGTGGCTGGATTACGTATCTTGCGACTCGATCATGTTGCACGTATAAGCTCCAATGCCGTCAAGACAATTTTGCCACCGTGGTCACTGTGGTCGAGTCGTCAAGGCCTCGAGAAGACTGAAATCCTGGCGATTGAAGACGAATCAACAAGCGGAGAGCAAGAAGGTGGACAGAGTCCACGAGAAGAGCCCTCGACGACCAGTGGAAGGACCATGTCGCCATGTACGATAGACGAGAATGGTGTACCGACGTACGAGGCACTTCCTTATCATGACGTTGTCAAGCCAAAGATTGTCGATGAGCTCAAGTTCCCTGGCATTGACGTGGACGTGTGTCCAGAAGATGAAGAAGCCTCGATGGAGACCGTGACGCCGGGACATGTCGAGTCAATGAGAGGAGCAAGCACGTTTAATGGTGAAGCACCACAACACGAAACGATTGAAGCGGTGGAGGATTCTCAAGCACCAAAGAGGATCACGATATTTGAAGACGATGAGAATGAGTATATCGGAGAGAAGCGGAAAGAAATGGAGGTGACTCAGAGTAGTGAGGCTTTACTACCCCATCGAAAAGGATCCAAGTCGGTGCGGGGACATGATGAATCAGAATCACTGGAAGTTGATGCAATCGATGACACGACGGATGATTATGTGCCACGTGAAGAATCGAATAGACTGGCAGCTGCTGTTGTTGATGATGGTTCTGTCAAAGAAGCACCAGTCGGCACTCAAGACGAAGAATCCAGCACGCTAACGAAGCGTTTAGCAGCCCCCAAGCCAGACGAACAACCGTTGTCTTTGGAGGAATCGAGTGGTTTGGCCATTGCTCTCGACAATGGTGTGGTCCATCACGAGCAAATGCAGGAAAAAGTACCTCTAACTGACGTGAAGGGTGTCAAAGCGAGCGAGAAGACGATCGAAGCCGACGGTAAAATGCAAAAACGTCATGAAGACACGAAGGATGCTGTGTGGTGTTCGCGCGGTGTGGAGAAGACGAAGGAATCTTCTTCCAAGAGTCAACAAGGTGTCGTGGAGTGGGAAGAATCCAGTGGGCTTGAGGCACCAACAGACAAACGTACACGTGACTATGCAACGCTCGTGGCAGCTCAAGTTGGTGTGGTGCTCAACGAAATCAGTGGACTTGGTACCGCTGATGAGCATCCAGAAGCTCCTACGAAGGAACTATCGATTGAATCTTTGGCGTTACCGAAACAAGAAGGCGGACGTGAACAACGTTCTTCAGTTGCTCCAATCGCAGCGAAAGGTGAAGGCACGGCATCTCGTGCTCAGGTTGACTCCGTTGCGGACAAGAGCCATGCACGTGATGAGAATGATGCGCCAGTGAAAGAAGAAAATGTATGGACGGCAGTTGACGACGTGGGTATTCGAATTTCCGATGCAGTGGATGGGCGATCGCAACGACGGAATGACGCGATAGCTCTTGAAGAATCTAGTGGACTGGCAGTCGCATATGAATCGCCCAAGTCATCGTATTACGCTCAATCGATGACTCCAACGAAGGCAAAAACGGATGTGCATCCAGCAGTCGATGTTTCAGCACAAAAGCGAGCAGAACCACCTCAACAGACCACGCACACACCCAAGGAATTTGCTATGAAAGAGTCGAGTGGACTGGCCGTTGCAATGGACACACCGTCAGACAAGGATCGACAAGACAAAGTGAACAGAAAGCCTCACGAACCGGAGCCTGAACCGGTTGGGAGTCCTACAAGATTGGAGCAAACAAATCTTCCTTCGTGGATGGAAGAACCATCGTATGCTCTGGTTTCATCGGCAACACAACCACTGGTACGAAATGGAGATCGAGAGAAAGAGCTACATCCACCTGCTGTGCATGATGCGTCGATCAAATCCTTGCCCACGTCATGGATCACAGCGTCTGTGGGCACTGGAGATTCTGGTAATGACAAACACACGACCGTGGCTGAAGATAAACAATCTTCTGACCAACAACACCATTGTGAAGACGATGCAGTGGCGATGGTGGAAGAGTCGAGTGGATTGGCAATCGCATATGAATCGTCACCATTAGCGAAAACGTTGATGACACCGACGAACGACATGATTCCACCGTTGGCGACACACGATGCGTTGGAGCGAGAACGAGGGGAACCACAGGAACGTACAGTATCACAAGAGACACCACTCAAGTCCCCACGAGTCGCTATGAAAGAATCGAGCGGTGTAGCCGAAGCAGCGACATCTGTCAGTCCAGACAAAGTGTCGATGGCATCGAAATCGGTAGCGGAGACGATCAACTCTCCGACGTCAGCAGTCGACGAGCCTTCGTGGCTAGAAGAACCATCATATATGGCTGATTCCGCTGCGACAACAGGTAGTGGCGTGGACACGAATGCTTCACGCGTGGAGAAGACTCCGGATGTCCCCAGTGGAGCGTTTTCTTCGTCCTCGGCCTCGGCTTTTACAAAAGCATTACGTGGTCCTAGTACCTCTGTCTCCCCAACACCATTGTCTGCATTCAGCCATCTGCTTAAACCCGTACAACGTGGTCAAGATCATGAAGTAGAGGATCGACGTATGCGTTATGGCTCGAACGACACGGAAGACACCGAAAGTGATCGTCATTTGGAAGAAGTTGAAAGCAATGACGACGATGTGGAAGAAGCCCCGGAAGACACATTGGAGCAGTCGCTCTTGGTTGAGATATCGTCGAGTGACGAATCATGGAGTGGTGATGACGAGGCGTTTACGTCCGTCCCGCCTGCCTTGCAAAAGCGGGTGATCTCGGCAGTGTATTACACGGTTTAGTCGATTACGATCGAAATGTAGCCATGTTGGTCCATCAGCTCATTGGTTCTTTTGATAAGCTAAATATCCATCAATCAAGATTGTCGATTGATTTCATTTTAACCAATCACTATTTCGCTACGCGTGACTTCGTGGCGCATTAGTAGAGACCGTGATGCAACGCGTCCTGTTGCTCCTATTGCTCGCGCTCGTCGCGTCGCTGCGCGTCGATGCGGCCACACATCGCTCTGTTTCCACTGCTAGCGCGTCAGCTCGACAAGGTCCCATTGTGAATCCTCTGGATCACGATGACGACGAGGAAGACGACGACGACTGGGATTTTCTCAGTGACGCTGCGGTTGTAGCTGCCGCCGACGCCCAACGCCGTGCGGTGCCGTGTGCCACGACGCTCGATCCCTCCTTCCTCAATGATGATTACTGCGACTGCATGGACGGATCCGACGAGCCTGCCACTGGCGCCTGTGCGCTCATGACGCATACGGACACTCTTCCTCTGTGGTTTCACTGCCTCTCGCCCGACGCTGACGGTCAACGCGTTGCTGCCGCGTTTGTACGCGATGGCGTCTGTGATTGCTGCGATGGTAGTGACGAAGCCTGGGGGATTTGTGGCAACACGTGTACGCAGCGACGCCACACGCGACTCGACACGCTCCGTTCCCGACAGCGTCTTGTCCAAGCCGCGCGTAAGACACGCGCAACGTACGCGTCCATGGCGGCCACACGAATCCCTCAATTACATGAACAATTCAATGAGGTAGCCGGTCGTGCCACCGCATTGCAACGAGCGTTCCAATACAAACAGCAACAGCTCGAGTCGCACGTGGCCGAGACTGGTGAGGAACCAAGTCCCCAGCAGATTCACGAGCTTCGACAAATGTACGTGCAGCTCAATCACTGGCAGTATCATGCATATATTGCTCATCAACTTGCCGATCCTGCGACGTTTGATGCGTCACTCAATCGGGAGGCTTTTGTGGCCCTTGTCGGTGAATGTTTTCCCTTTACAGTCAATGAAAAACAACTCAAAGGGGGTTCGTCCAACGTCATTCCGCGGGAATATGTGATCGTCTTTTGTCCATTTCAAAACATCACACAAACCGAACCAAACTATGGGCAGTGGCAACGCGCTGAACGTGAATCCAAGACAGGGATTCACAATCAAGACGAGGCCACTGACACGGAGGAGCCGACGCAACCAGCCATCACCATGGGGATCTGGGGCCAGTGGCTTGATACCGCTCCATCACCAACGGAGGGAGATTCCATCCTATCTCGTCAAGAATTTACGCATGGTGAGCCGTGTGCCAATGGTCAAGAACGCGTTGTCAACGTGGACATAATGTGTGGCGACGACAATCGTGTCGTGTCGGTGGAAGAACCTGACATGTGTGTGTACTCCTTACGTTTTGAAACGCCAGCCGCGTGTACGGTCCACGAAGAGCTTGCCCTCGCCAAGAAAATCCAGTCTATCGCCAAAGAAGAAAGGGAGAAGACGCATGGACATGAAGAACTATAGAGATTTGATAGGCTAGGCCATCATCGCACGAAGCACACGTCGCTGGTTTCTCTCTTCTTGTTGTTGTTGATGTAGAGCTTGGTGCGCACGACGTTCGTTTTCTTGTTGTTCTGTGAGCCAACGTACACGCTGACCATGTGTGTATTCAGCGTATCGTTCTGTCCCTGTCGAGAACTTATACAGCACTGTGCCATTCGCAAACCCCTGCACAAAGTCTCCGATCACCCAATCCCCATTTTCAAACAACACTCGTCCTGAACCATGACGAACATTATCTTCAAAATCTCCATCGTAGCGTACAATCCGATACAATCCCGTGACGTGGCGTGCAGCTTGTTGCTTGGCGTCGTGAGGAAGCTTTTCATTGTCCACAAGATGTTCATGAACAAGCGGGAGATAGAGACAATGACCTTGGCCCTGGAGCTTTCCATGCCGCCAATGCCCTTGCCATCGTCGTCCATCGGGCGATTCCAAAACCCCATCTCCGTGAAACGCACCACAATACACGTGACCGACGTACGTTGAGGCCCCACGACCACAATGCCAAAAGCCCGACGCCACGGGAAACTCGTATTCGTGGTTCCATTCAAACAACGTCTCGGCCTTCACGGGTGTAAACACGTAACGAATAGTCGCTTCTCCCGTCTGCTCACCACGTTGAAATGCACCGTCGTAATGATACACTGTCGCTCCTCCTTGGACGGTTCTTGAATGCTCCAAGACCCCACGACCATGCATGAGATCATCCTGCCACTCGCCTTCGTACCAATCGCCCGTACTAAATACTCGTCGACCGTGTCCATGCTTTTTCGATGCGGAAAATGTCCCCACGTAGCGACCTCCGTCCGCATAAACGTACGTTCCTTCGCCTTGGAACTCGCCACGGACAAATCGTCCTTCGTACGCGTCTCCTGTGCTGTACGAGACGACGCCATGACCATGAAATCGTCCGTCAACAAACTCCCCAACGTATTTGAAAGCGTCTCCCTCCAACATCCCAACACCGTTCATCGTATCATCGCGCCAATCCCCTTCATATCGTTTTCCATCACCAAAGACACGGACTCCTTTACCATGACGTTGATTCAAACGATATTCTCCGGAATAATATCCATGTTTTCCACCATTTCCATACGAGTATTTGCCATAGCCATGAAACAATCCATTCACAAAATCCCCACAATACGTGGATCCATTGTGTTGTCGCATTTCTCCATGTCCATGCCATTTCCCTCGTTTCCACTCCCCTTCGTACACATCTCCATTCGCATAGACACAGATGCCACGACCATGAAACATATCCGACCCAAAAGCGCCCGTGTACGTCTCCCCTTTCGAGGTTTTGTACGTGCCATGTCCATGTTTCTTGCCATGACGAAATTCGCCATCGTATTTTTCACCCGGAATCCATTGTTTTGTGAGTGGATGAAGCGTTCGAACAATCGTCAAGAGACCAAATCCATGAAATAAATTGCATTCAAACGCGCCGACGTAACTCGAACCCGTTGCAAAGCGTAAAATCCCGTTCCCATGACGTTTTCCATCGACCCATTCGCCTTCGTAGACATCACCATTGGAAAAACGCACGCGACCGCGTCGATGAATACATCCATCGTCCCCCAAGCGCCATGAGCCAACATCATAAGCTACTGTGGAGTCGGGCATGCGGGAACCGTCGCGCTCTGAGTGCTGGGAGATCGGTTTCGAGGTATTTATGAATTCACCATGAATATTAATATAATCAAAATAATATTTGAGTTATTATTCTTGTTTCCATTTAGCTGGACCGGTGTATATCGATCGACGACGTCTTTCTGCTTCAATGTGTTTGGCCAATGGCCCAATCGATGCAAACGGAAGACGAAGGACCATGTGAAGGGTCTTGTCGGGTGTATAACCAAAATAATCAGATACATTTTTCGTTGGATCATCGAGTTTTGTCGAGACGAGATGGAATTTATGTAAATTTCCCAAATTTCCCATCGTGCTATGTCGTAGTGCAGTGTAGTAGATTATGGAAAAATCAGGAATCGCAACAAAAGCAGTAAATTCGGGATGGATGTGAATCCACTGCTTCTGGACCTCATGGGGGAACTGAAACACGCAAGACTGATGAAGGTAAAACCTCTGAAACGTATCCATCTTGTGTTTCCTGTACCTCCAAAGTGCTGATGTTTCATTTCAAGTTCGACAATCAACCAACCACCTCCGTGGCAACAACTCCCGCTCGATTCCAGTGCTTGACATTGATGGGCTGCAGTGTGAAGTGACGATATTCAAATGAAGTTTGATCAAGCGGTGAGCTCCACTGCCGTCTTGCCACGCGTTGTGAAATGACACAAACGTGGTCGTGGTCGACTTCGCTCCGATGGTGTCACCGAGCAACACTGTCGTGGTATCTGGTTCACCGGATCAAAGACAAATGAGCAACTCGAAGGTGGTTACCTTTATTGTGTCCGCCTTGTACAGCACTGTCGTAAACCACGACGAGGTACTGGTCGCAACAAAAATGCAATCAAGGTGGTTACCACGAAACATACGTTCATCCGCGGAGTATACGCACTTTCAACCACCATAGCATCCGCTCGAGACGAATCGTTCAATCAACCATTGTCTTGCAACAGGGAGATCCCACCTATACACGACGAGTGCGAGCAACCACGACCACCACCCACGACACAAATGATCACAAGGCGACAATGAAGGTACGACCTTCGAGTTCTTCAGTTGTCTTGATCCGGTGAACCAGATACCACGACAGTGTTGCTCGGTGACACCATCGGAGCGAAGTCGACCACGTTCGCGTCGTTCACAACACATGGCGAGACGTCAGTGGAGTTCTCGGCTTCATCAAGCTTCACTTGCATATCGTCACTTGACACTGCAGCGACGTCAATGTCAAGCACGGTACGGATATATGGAATCAAGCTGGGGTTGCTGTTGCCATGAAGGTGGTTGGTTGATTGTCGAAATTGAAATGGAACATCAGCAGTGGCCGTCTCCAGTAGCACGCAGATATTCTTCCTGCCTGAGGTCTCTTGCATTGATGCATGTTCTCTAGAACTCGTCCAGAGACGCTCGTGGCGCCACCTTATCGTCTCCTCCCATAATGTGAGACTCGGTTCAGGATAATTTCCAATTCTTGATCTGACCATCCATTCATCACTTTTCGCCGGTCTCGTACTCACCACCTCCACGTTCTCCGTCATTCTCCATATCGATAGACATGTCTCTGACGACCAACACCAAGACCTTCTCAGCCTCGCCTTCACGCGCACTTCCTTCAGCCATTCGCTTGACTGTGGTTGTTCCACGCCTAGAAGAATTCTTCATTACCGTCAACCAGGAGGCTCCAATCTCGACAATACTGACCGCTGTGCGAGACTACATGATCTCGATTCAAGTTGAGCCCAAATTTACGGCTTACGTGACGTTGCAAGACTTTCCGAGGTCTCGGTACGCAGCATTCCGACGAGGGTCTTGTCTGACGACAATCAAATACAACATGGGTGCAGAAGAACTTGATCCGACCAAGACAGTGGGCGAATACTTTGGCGATGCTCCAGGCAAAGCATTGCACGTGGTCTTGCAGCGTCTGCCCGTTCGCGTTCGCGTGCAGTGGATGCTCCGCATCCACCAATTAGAATCTTAACGTGAGGAACAACTCGTCAAGAAGAAATCGTCGAGGAATCAAGAAACTCATGGTCGGGATGTTGGACGGCAATCTGGAAGAGAAGAAGAAAGAAGACTGAGTTCTCACGGCTTAACCGCATACTGTCGCGGCTTCCGTTGGATAAAAGATAATACACGTACATGAGAGTCTTGCTGTGTCGACTCGATGATACCTGATCAAAAACTGCACGATCAATACCAGGCGCATCATTCAAAGCACGGTGTGTTCATTTCCTGCATTGTGTCAGTTTCATACACTAAACCATAATCACAGACAATACTCCCTGTTGTTGTGGACGAGGGACCTAGTTCAGAATACTTCCCTTCTGAATTGGTGCAGCCGGCAAGGAACCAGGCTTGCGTGTGCCAATACGTTTCTTAATCTTGTTGGCTTGTTCTGGGTCCGGACGAAGCGAAAACGCTGTGCGTGAACTCTTGAGGAAACGATTCTTCTCGGCATCTTCACGAATCAAACTGTCCAAGACGATGTGCAACGACACTGGTCGACGAGTATTCTTCCGAGCATTCTTAAGGCGATTCAGGTATCGTCTGGTACTCGGTTGCTTTTTCTGCAACTTAGTGCTCGTATCGTCTTCTTGGTACGACTCGTTCACAGTCGCAATTGATCCGCTGCGGTCGCCGCCCATGCGATCCATGCTCATGTTTCGCTGAAGTGGAGCTGGTCTCGCATTAGCCTTGGGAGGAGCAGCAGGCGTGGATTCGACGGCTTGTTGCTGCCATGCCTTGCCACACGACTCGTGGAACGCCTGTCGAGAGACAACCATCACCATCGAAGTACTCAAATTCCACTTCTCACCACCTGTTGCACCCGAGTGACCCATACCAAACGGAGGTTTTGAGAGCGACACTTTGCAATACGCACACGTATCCATTGGTGGCGCGTATGCTCGTGCAAGCGCTCGCTTCAACGTCGTGACTTGCTCGTATAAATCCGTGCTAATCAATCCGTTCGCCGTCTGGAAAATGTTCTGTTCGTAGTTGTATGTGTCCAACATACCGAAAATCGTTGATCGGAAATCACCAAACTCGGCTTTGCCATGCTCACTTGTGATCTTGAACAGGATTGCCTTCAGCGATACGCTTGAAGCCATTCGCTCTAAAATAATACGCACAAGTTCATTCAAAGCAACCTGAAACGCGGTCTGAGCACCGCTTCCACCTCCACCACGAACGCCTGCAGCAGTGATTCGGGTGGACGATCCAGACGTCTTCGTGGTTGCGAGCGAACGTTTGACGGCATGCTGGATTCGTAGTAGCTTTTCAAGCAACGTGAACCAGAGCTTTTCGGCCTGCTCATCACGGTTTCGCAGTGAGTTACGCTGACACATCACAAGAGCGACTTCGAGGGTTTGCTTAGCCTCGAGGCCCTCAGGTACCGTGTCGATGATACTGTCAAGCTGCTGGGCAACTCGTGCCGTCGAAGACGAATCACCACCACCCGTGGAAGCGGTCGTGGTCATGTTGTAGCCACGGAGAGCTGGTCGCAGGATCTTGAGCTTCTGCTCGAGGCTCTGGAGGATCAAAGTGAGCGCACCATTGACGTCACCAGTACGTTCGAGGAGGTAGGCTTCCGCGTCCGTGATACCAAACTCTTTGCACCACTTGAGGCATGCGTCCACCTTGTAGTTGTCATGAGATTCAAGGAACGCAAATACACCCTTCGGTTCAAACTCGCACAGCAGACGTACAAAACGCTCTTGGACACCAGGGTCATCCGCAAGACGTAGCTTTGAACGCTCAAGCAGTTCCTTGACCACATCAGCTTCTTCAGCCAAGTCGGTCTTGTTCCCTGAGCCTTTCAAAAGATGCTTCAAGTACTGGAATTCAAGCTTTGCGCCACTCTTACCCATCGCAACGAATCCTTGGATGATCTTCTTGTTCAAATGCGGAAACTGGCCGATAATGAGGACGACAAAGGCGTAGCTATCGGTTTCCATGAGCGGTCCAGCGTGAGTGAGCACCGCCTCTTCAATAACCTTACGCCTATCTTGTGTTGATGAGTCTGCGCTTTCTTCATCAAGTTTATCGGTCTCAACACGAATATAACTGAAGGCGTTCAAGCGGTACTCGTGCTCGGAATCCGCGAGGTACGACATCACGACACGTGAGAAGTCTCCTTTCTCCTTGTACAGAATAACTGCCGCACGATGCATTTGTTCCCGAGTGACGCTCGCCAGGAGTGCAGCATGGTCGTAATAGTCCTTTTTGAGCTTTTGCAGCAACCGAACCAGCATTGCCTCACGTCCGCGTTTGTCGAAGCCCTCCTCTTGAGAGGCGGCAGTGTTCTCCGCCGCAGCTCGCCCGCCCACTGATGACATCAGCGATGCAGGTCCGAGGGCAAGGAAATTCATGAGCGAATCCATCATGGAGCCAACGCTGCCTCCTTGTTCACCCATTGCCAGGGCGCGGGCATCCGCATATTCTTGAGGATCGATCGACCCACCACTCAACAACCGGGCCTCGAACATAAAGAAGTGGCCATGTTCTACGGAGCTGAAGGCCGTGCTGTGCTTGATATCGCCACCGGGACCGAAAATCACCTCTGTGAGAGCCATCACCATGGAAAGTCGACTTGGGCACTTCGTCATTCCTGCCTTGCGAGCAGTGTCATAACGACTTGTTGGACGTCCACCTCCATTGTCCTTTTCCTCGCCATCGAACTCGATTGTTGGATCATCAAACACACGAGCCAGGATGTTGAAAAACTCTTTCGCATCCAATGTAACCAATGCGTGAAGTCGAGGGTAGTCACTTGCACTATCTGACTTCATTGTGGTAGACTTCTCGAAGAGATGGTGCAACACGTCAGCGCGGATGTTGTTCACAGACTGAGGTGGCAACGGTTCATTCTTCGGAAAGTTGCGGCCGTTTAGCACGTAAGAGATGTACAACAACAACTTGTATCCGTAAACCCTTCGGCGACGAGCACCCGTGAGAATGTGATCAGCTGCAGTAGTGGCTGTATCAGCTTGCTTTGATCCGATGGTTGATGATTTCGTACCTCCGAAAGCCGCGGCTAGATCACCGACTTTACCGGGAGTTCCACGACCGAGTGGTGGCTTTGATGGTGAAGCTGGTGGTTCCTTTCTCTCAGTTGTAGCTGCCTCCAACAAAGCATCAATTGGCGTCACGTAATCGTCCAGGCCCTCCGAGTAGATATATGTGAGTGCTGAATACAATTCGTGTGACTTGCAAAGCTTCACAATCATATCAACATCGAGCTCCTTCACATTCAGGTGCAACAAACACTGCTCAACTTGAGGTAGCTTGTGTTTGGCATTGTAGTGCTGAACAAAATCTTGCATCACTTCTGGGGAAAGCTGGCGAAGTTTATCAGAGAGGATGTACGGCTCGAGAAGCTCCACAAACACATCCGCTTTTCCGGCCTCTTTGAATCGCTTGAAAATTTCACCGAAGAGCAGATCCGTTCGACCGACAATTGAACAATATTCGATACAAACACCAGCGAGCATTTGATAATGGCTCTTGGCCAGATCCAGTTTGATGTTGCTCTTCAAGAATGCCGGTTGAGCGGAGGTTGTTGACGATGGTGCATTGGCAATCGCGAGACGGACGTACTCCATCAGCAAATCAGCTACACGCTCAGCGACACTAATTGGCACAAAATTCTTCGTGACTTGGCCACTTCTTGCCTTCTGGTACGTCTCTTCAAGCTTCTTTGAAATATCGGCGGGGTACGGGTACTCTCCGCAACTCCATCGAACCTCCTCCGCACTGTCTTCGTGTCGGAACACGTCTTCCTTCTCACCAGTGCGCTGATTGGTCTGACACATGTGAAGAATGTCGACAAGGCACTGATCATTGTTGCGATCACGGAAGAAGACAGGGGGGAAACGATCTCGGACAGCACGATCGGCAGCTGCCACTTTTAGTCCTTCAAAGTGATCCAATGCGAGCGCCAGAGCTTCAAGCCATTGACCCTCATCAACTAGTGTATCGATGCGCTGAGTCCACGGCTGCACCCGTGCGGTTTGCAGCTCCTTCAGACCCAATAGGTACAGGATGTTGTCGCAGCCACGGAAACTGTTCGAGAAACTCCGCGCGTTCTTGCCTCTGAATGTAGCGAACACGAGCTCTAGTGAAGAAACATCTACGACTTCCAACTCCTGGCGTGACATGACGTCATACACGCAAATTTCATCATGCGAGTTCAAATACACGACAACTTGATCACCGAGCCACTGGATCGCTACCGTGTCGCTGGACGACTCAATTTGATCATGTTCCTCGAATGTTGGCCACCCGTGCTTGGAGTGGTTGTGGTTTTGGCCGCCTGGGAATATCACTTCAAGAAACTGAACATGTTTTCCCCAACCACGCGCGAGAACCGGGGCTAGCGCACGCGAACTACCGGGGAAAGAGATCCATGCAAAAGCCAGCGACGGAATCACAGGGTCGTCTTGTGCAATGTCCTCTGGACGCACCCAGCGGTAAATCACTTTGACCTCGGGTTCAATTGCCACGATAAACGTCACTTTCTCACTGCTCACCGCCACCAAACAGTACTGATCAGTCAAGTGCGAAATCTTGGCATTGCCAGCGGACTGAGGAAGAATCGAAATGGAGAGCAGCTTGCCCGCCGACCCATCGTAGATTGGGTCCACGTCAACAACATATACCATGCCCATCATCTTGGAGAAATTAATTCGGTTGAGCACGCCACTACGATCAAGAAAGCATCGGTGTCAGCACATGTCAAGTTTCTCCAAACTTCATCATATCGCAACTCACTTTGTGTCAACTGAGACCAACACAGACTTTTGATCCTTGAGGAAACGAAGACTCACGACGGGGTTTTCATGAGCATCTGAGACGGCCTTCAATGGGGTTCCCTTGATCATATCCCACAAAACGATACGACCGCTCTGGAAACCACACACCAGAAAGTCGCTGCCAGGGGACACATCAATAGCAGTGATTGGTCCATCGCTATCGGCATCGGCTGTGTTACCAAGTACTTGACGAATCTATCATGACAAACAACAACATCGTGAGATTCAATAGTATGTAAAACATCGCAATCAACCACGTACGTTTTGGAAATGATCAAAAATGATCACGAGGCCCTTGGACGTGCCGATAGCAATAAACTTGGAGTGGATCGCAACGACTGTAGGTGACCCAGGCCCATGTTCTTGAAACTCAATATTCTTCTTGAGTTGACGACTAATGGCTTCCATGGCTTCGACCTTGACAACTCCAGACGATTTGTCCTTGGTTTGGTCTCCATTGGCTCCAATGGCCGAGAGCGTGAGTTTCTTTTTGGATTTTTGCTTGGCCAAAGAGTCGGGTTTACGTTTCGTGAGGTTCTTGGTACGTGCGTTGGCCCGCAAACGACGCTTGACCTGCAAGGGAGAAATCAATTCAACACCGACGCAACTCAAGAGTTGTTTCTCACGTGCTTCGGCAATTTCCAATGGACTCCGTAATGCCAATGTAGCCTTGTCGCCCATGGCCGCCGCGCTAATGAGCCCCGCGTTGCCACCAACACTCATTTCCGTCAAACTCTTGGCTCGATCAAGTGTCGATTTCCGTCGCATGGCATCTCCTGTCGCTGATGTCGATGGAACAACTTCCATGCCTGGTAAGGGCGCAATCGAGAGCGTCATGGTCGCAGGGGAGAAGAAATCATCGTCCAAAGCACCATTGTCGTCGACATTTGTAGCGTCTTGACCGCTCTCTTGTGCGGCTTTCGACGCCAATTCTTCTTCGCGTAGAATATCTTCTAATGTAATACTCGAGAGATCCAGTTCCGTGAGATCATCGTCGTCACTATCGGACAATAAACTCTCCACAGCACTACGACTCATACTCGTTTCCTTTGCTTTCCCTTGCCCAAGTATGTTCTCGCAGTTCTCCCCCTCGTTCAAGCAACATACCGCTCTTATAGAGAGAGAAGAGCAAGATATAAGGTTGCATGAAGGTACCATAAAAACTAACCTAGCCTAACTCGTTCGTCGACGTTTTTTAGCTTCATACTTGGTATCAAACTTGCGACGAAGATTATGAGGCAGATTTTCAGCAGGTTCCCATGTCATATCTTCGTAGCCGACCCATTTCACAAGGTACTTGAACGTTTTGAGGTTGGTTTTTTTGTCCCGAACAGTCTTCCGGTCCTGAATTTCTTCAACCACGTATTCATTCCCGCGTACGGGTTGTCCTTCAAACTCATCAATGAGATCTCTCGAAACGTTGTCGACCGGTTCCCACGTTGTCTCTTCATAGCCTACCCATTTAATGAGATATTTGTCTGGTTCACCAAATCGTCCTGGTTGCTTGTCTAAAATCGCTTCAACTTCGTAGACATCGGGATCATTCTCATCAAACAGTGCATCCGGTTCATCATCGTCTTCATCGGAACTCAAAACCACTTCAATTGGTGGTAAATTTGAACGATTGGATTTGCGGGGTTGCTTGTCTTTGGAGACCCGACGTTTTCTCTTGTCCTTAGATTTGGTGGTTTTGGTCTTGCGGGTCTTGGTCTTGTGTTTCGATCGACGTGGTTTCTCATCGTCTGACGACGAGCCATCGTCCGAACTGCTATCGTCAGAGCTGCTCGAATCGTCGACGCCGTCGAGCTCGTCGGACGAAGGGGTCGAAGACGTAGAGACGTCGCTGTCGCTGGGTATTTCTTCGATTCGTTGTTTCTTTCGCTTGGCTTTGGCTTCAGCTCGTTTCTTCGCGGCTTCGTCAGTTGCTCGGCTGTCTTTGGCTTTGGCTTTGCCATTCGTCTTGTCTTTGAGTTTCTTTTTTTTTGGTTTGTCCTCAT
Organism: Pythium graminicola; assembly: GCA_023336255.1. Taxonomy (NCBI): domain Eukaryota; phylum Oomycota; class Peronosporomycetes; order Pythiales; family Pythiaceae; genus Pythium; species Pythium graminicola. The sequence goes on from JAADWU010000007.1 coordinate 66,648, forward strand.
CGTCTTCCAGTAGCTCCCCATTGCGTTCTTTGGCTTCTTTAGCACGTTGTTTCCGTTCTTTCTTCATCATTTCACGCATCATTTCAAAATTCACGTCACTACTCAATGGTTGGTCTTCATGCTCCGTGTATGTACGCATCCAATCCCGAATGATATGATGCTTCCGTGACTCGGGCAGTAAATGTTCGAGCATAGGAATCGATCGGAGTGCGCCAATCGTAAATTGATCCTTGGCAGTATTGTAGAGACCAAGAGATTCCGGTAGTTCAGCACACAGCGTGACCAACGCGCGGTCCACAAGCACAGCGGATTGATCGAGGTTCATGTTGGCGGCCGTTTCTTGGCTTTCACGACTCGCCCACGCACCGAAAAGCACTCAAATCACTGCAAATCAATTGCACGATCGTGTAGAATATAAATCTACTGAATTCAATGTCCTCCAGACGTGTAGGCGTTGCGTTTAGCTCACGCACGCCGTCCTCTCTGCCCTGTCGTTGAGGGCCAATTCTACCTTCACCTGCCAAACCCCGCGAACAATAGTAAGAAATTACTGTATTCGAATAGAAGACGCTTTTGGACTAATAATCCATTTACCCAAGTGCATATTTGTATGGGTAAATGGGTTTTCTATTGACTATTGGGGGTTGGCGCGAGCAGCTCAATTGGCAAATGGCGGCCATCGACGACAGACATATTGCTGCCGTTGGCGCGTGTGTCGACACAAATGCGTCTCACCAGTCGACACCCGCGCAACGTCGTGCAGTACGACGACTACATGAGCAAATGGAGGCGTTTGAAGCACAATTGCAATGTCCCATTTGTCTCTGCGCGTACGCAACGCCAGCATCATTGCCATGCAACCATTGTTTTTGTGAAGAATGCATTCATCGCGCACTTGAGCTCAAACAAGTCTGTCCCATTTGCAAAGCACCTGCGAAGAAGCGAAGTCTACGTCACGACACAATGATCCAGCAACTACAACAAGCTGCTGAGCTCTGGGTATCCGTCGCGTGTGCTGTGACCATGGAGGAAGAACCTGAAGAACCCAAAGCACCTACACCCATACGAATAAATCGCTTGAAACTAGCAGCACAAACACAAGAAGCATCTACATCCTCTGCAGAAGCCTCGACAGACACACAATCACGGCGGCGGAAGCGAAGGACAACAAGAGTTGACACCATCAGCAGTGAAGAGGATGTACCCATGATCACACCCACGGTGACCAAGCGAGCGACAGCAGGGCCAGTGGCACACCACGAGAACGGTAACAATGCCGAGGAATTGGAGACCAAGGCGCCGACACCCGACCATGTTCAGGAGCCGTCACCGGCCAAGCGATTACGAGCGACTGCAACCAATGGTAGAGAAGCAACCTCAGGCCAAGCGACCCACATCAACGGACACGCACATCCATTGGACAGTGAGAACGACTCGACACAGAGTGCTACACCTACAGCGTTTGCTGTCGGTGACCTCGTTGAGGTGATTAACCGAACGTGGCGAGGCATCAACAAACCAGGTGGTGCTGCATGGATCACTAGTGTCAATGGGAGTACGTGGGTTGATCCAATGGATCCTGGGATGGGTGGATGCTGACGTTGTGTTTTTGTAGACGGCACGTACGATGTCAAGTACATTATCGGCACTGGCAGAGAGAGCAATGTCCAGGACCAGTATATTCTCACCCCGAGCGAAGAGATTGGTTCTTTGGCGACACCAGGACGCGCCGTCAAGCAGCACCGACGGAAACAGACTAAGCTCTCCACCCCACCGAGCGTGGATTTGCTGGGTGGGAATGGATTTTCCTCGGTTGTTGCGTCCAAGACCAAGCGGAGTGACCTCGTGATCGTGTTTTCTGGATACACAAACGACGAACTCGCTCCAATTTTGCCGTGGGCGGAGGTTCTCGGCGCACAAGTCGTCGAGAACTGGTCGAATTTTGTGACCCACTTGGTTGCCAAGTGCGCAACACCAAAAGAAGTTGCTGATACTCTCGCGGAAGATGATCATTACACAGGCGTAGCGTCTTCGTCTGCGGCTCCATCACGGAAACGATCTCTCTTCAAAGAAGAGATGCGCAAGCGCTGGGTCAAGGTTCGATCAATGAAGTACCTCAAGGCACTTGCCGCTGGTCGATGGATTGTGAGTGAAGAGTGGTTACGAGGTGAGTGTTGACTGTTTGTTGGTGGTGTTGGATTGCGAGAACTCATGATTGGGTGGTTTCAGATTCGGCAAAGCAGGGCAAACGACTTGCAGAGGCATCGTATGAAGCGGATGGTCATCTCCGAGCCCAAAATGTCTTTGCTGCGTGCCAGCGATCACGATCAATGCGCGAAGAGAACCTGCGCTCCAGCTCGGACGAGGTGAGAACTTGACCAAGAGTGTCTCGGTACCTGCATGCTAATTGCTGGCTTGTGTGTAGGTGAGTCCATTGTCGGTAGGAACGCGACTATTTGCCGACTATTGTTTCCATATCTATGGCGAGTTCTTGCCACCGATGCCACCACCAGCAGAACTCAGTACGTTGATCAACATTGGTGGCGGCAAAACAATCCATTTTTTCGACGATATCGCCAACGAAATGGATAAACCAGCGAACTATGGCCGTACATTAGTGATTGTGAGCGACAAACTGAACCAGCAAATGCTACGACGAGCAGCCAAGGAGCTCACGGCACTGCCGCAGTTGCAAGGTGTGGTGAACAAGCAAGTCGTGAGCTACCAGTGGCTCCTCAACAGTATCAGCGAGGCCAAGGTTCGTGGTTTCAACTAGGTGAAATATGGGGAAGGATAATCGACGAACACGCTGTGTTATTTAATCGCACCTGCTGGATCTGTCGTGATGAGTGATATCAGCCGTTTTGATTTGTAGATATGTGTGATTGGGAAGCTGGTGTTTTGCGAAAAGACTACGATCAGGCATGACCATGGTCAGATATGTCAAGTCTCAAGGAGCAAATTCGCCTACATACCACAACAAGTGGTTTCCCGTGCACCACAAGTCCATGTAGCTTGTCGAGGATGTTAGCCGCAATCTCCGCACTCGGAAACTCAATAAACGCCTGGTTCTTCATGCGCCCTTCAGCAAAATGGCGAATCGAAAGAGAACTATAACACACTCATCGTTAGCCTGAGTCTAGCAAAGTGGATCTGGTGGACCTCGTACTTGGTCGAGATCGATGACGAGAGCCATGGTTGGCACAACGATTGCAGTACGCCTTCATCGACAGCTTTGGCAAGATTCTTGATATAGAGAGCAGCCGTCGGATCTCCTCGCTGGTAGTTCTTCATGGCTTTTTCCTTGGAGAGGACTAGGCGTACACGACAGAGGCGTCAGTCTCAACCAATGTCGCAATGCTCCAGTTCGGATACACAACTGACGATTTGGATCCATTCGTTTCCAGTCTTCGGTGCGATTCAATGCTGGTGCTTGTGGTGGCACCTCCGATGCATCGTAACACTGAGGAGGAAACTGATGTGTCAGTTTGAATTCATCAATTACTAACCAAAGGTGCGTCAACTCACCACCACCAGCGGCTGTCCATCGACCACGACGCCGTTGATTTGCGCAACAGCTCGCTCAGCAGACTCGAGGTTTGGGAACGTGATGAGAGCTGAACGAGAGGATCGCGTCACTTCAATCTCCAAGGATCTAAAGCACCAAGAGCACAGTCAAGACGCCGCCAAATACCCATGCACAGCGCTCTGAAACGTACTCCAATGGAAAGGCTGGCGGAAGAACGTATCCAAAGACATAATTCAGGTCTGCTGCCTCCACTGTTTCTGGGACGTTGCCGACTTGCACTCGACAGGAAGGCTCACCTCTCGAATAACAAAAAAACGCTGGATCCCTGACCCGAAAATCGTCTGGAAGACGTTGTCGATCGAGCTCCCGAGTTGTAATCACACCAGGCCGAGGCAGTATGGATCCACTAGACCTGGGAGGACTTGCTGAAGCACCTATCGCTATCCGCGGCCGTTTTCTCCCAGGAGAAGACACGATTTCGTCATCGATACTTCGGCGTTTGACAAGAGACGGTGCCTCCAGTAATTCTTCCTCCTCGTCATCGTCTTCTTCAACAATCTGATCTGTATGCTGTGGGTGCATATCCTGCGACTGATCTAGATCACGTAGTTCAGGCATGAACTCTGGGGAGAATCGTCCAGGAATCGCGTCCGGTTCAAAGGGTATCGGCAGGTTCATCTTGTTCATGAGATGTAGCACTTGGGTATAAAATCGTGGAAGTGCAATTAGCGCTGGATACAATCCATTCAACACATTAGTCACAGCTCCAAGCTCATGAACCTTCCGGTTCGCCTACCATTCGCAATGTTGCGGACAATTGGGATGGTTGCCTTTGGGTATTTGTACTGCAATAGCGGCGACGGTGCATAATTCAGCCTACAATTAGCACTCTTAGCAATACAATACACAATTGAGTCGCACGATAGCAACGCACCCCAGATGTGAAGCGAGGGGAGCTGGTGTGTTCTGGAGATTCGGCACTGGAGGAGTCTCAGGACCTGTGTTTCCCGATGTTGGTACCGTTGGCTGGTCCCTGCTCACGTGCGTTTCTCCCTTTCTTGACTTCATCTCCAGAGCCTCGTTATGTTGATGCTCGTCTCCTTTGTCTGGTATCTCAACCGTGAGTTTGCGGCCTGCCAAATGGACTTTTGCTAGCCGCTGCTGCGCGTCCTGCAGTTGTTTCGGGCTCGAAAACTCGGCAATTGCAGTGGATACGACTTGGTCCACAGTACCACGTAACACAACGCCTGGTTTCTATCGCATGCATACCACCGTCATCTTAGTACTCCAGACAAATCGTCATAGCACCATCAACCAAGACCTTTCGCCTCAGCACCCGCACGCTTGTAGCCCCATAATGCGATAGCAGTGTCGTAACTGCATCATCTGAGAGCGCAACCGGCAGGCCTCCAACACGCAGGACCATTTTCTGTGCATCGACAGACGATTGCGGCGACGAGACGCGCGCTGGAGTGCTAGATGTACTCGTCGACGATGTTGGCGCCATGCCGATATGTGCATGGTCACTATTCACAGGACGTCACTATTCAGTGGATTCATAAAGCTACTGTTCCAAAACTAGGTGTATTGAATCATTCTTACTCTCAAAATGAGGTTGGTTTCACCTGAGACCGTAACAAAACCTGGTATGTTACCCTCAAAAGAGTACACTCTAGGCACCGATCATCTTGTGGATTTGGTCCACAAGCTCTTGCTGCTCGGCAGGTGAGAGCTTGGCTACGAGGTTGAGAATCATCGTGACTGACGGTGTTGGGGAGCTACAGGGATAAGCTATCGTGAGACTACCAGTAGCAATATCCAGGCAACGCAAAGAGACTTACCGGATGAACGTGCTGTAGTACACCGACGTGAACAACGCCGTGATAAACTGGCAATCCATACGGTCCATGACACCACCATGGCCAGGAATGACTGAATCAAAGTCCTTGATATGGTACGTCCGCTTGATGGCCGAGGCATGGAAGCCACCAAAAGGCGCCACAACCGATGCAAAGATTGAAAACACAATCGAGTGGATCTGCATAAACAACCCATTAGTTCCAGTACTGCAGCTTCACACACAATACAGACGTTCGTACCTGAACGGGCAAGAGCAAGACCTCACTCTTACCAACGTACTTGGCCAAAAGCGCTGGGAGTGTGTAGACTTGGGGTGTGAAAAACTCGGGCGGCGAACACGTCAATGTCTCGGGAATAAGTTGCAAACTTTCGAGTGGACAGATCATCCATTGAAACTTGGCCAACCATCCACTGGCAAAGAATCCAAACGCAATCGTACAAAGACCAGCACCAATAAATCCTTCCCATGTCTTGTTGGGCGAGAGACGCAGGAATGGAGCTTTGATAAACTTTTTCCCAGCGAGTTTTCCGCAAAAAAATGCAAAGCAATCGTTGCACACGACCAATGACACAGGCAAGACGAACCAAAAGAGCCCATTAAAGATGTTGATCAGCACATACTTCATCTGGAACACAATCATGCCAATGGTGACAATGGTCCATGTGTACTGGCCCATTTGGTACTTGTACAAACCACGCTTTAGACTGAGTACCGACATGACAAAGGTCACCGTGTACATGGCAAACGAGACCCATGTATGATAACGGAGATAATGCACGACAGCAGGGGGCACGAATCGTAATTTCCGCGTCTCCAAAAACGCTCCAAATGAATCACCATAGTTGAAAAACAATGCCACAAAGAACCACAGCCATTGCATCGATCGAAACCATGGGATATTCTTTTCCGCGGCGGCTTTGTAGCGCACATTCACAAGTTCTCGAAAAATGAGGGTTTGTAGTACAACCACCATTACCCATGCATAGAGATGCCCACCATACATGATGAGTGCAAAGAGACCAATCATCGCAAAGCCTACAATGACACGAGTCATGAATTTACGCAACGAGGAGTCTTGTTTTGCGGCGGTTTTCGCTTGCATGGCATCGGCATCACTATCGTCCGTCTTGTAGGATTCACTATCGGGTGGTGGTGGTGTTTTATCTTGTGGCGTACGTCGCCGACGAGGGCCATTGGCAGAGGATGGCATGGTGACACGAGGGAACTGCACGTCTAGAAGAAGAAATGACGATGGGGAGGTCCAAGCAGACTCGTCACGCCTTGGCGGTTGAGGAAGGGGTACACTTTTCTGTTTTGGCCACGAATAAGGTACAGCGTAATCATAGCGTGTACCTAGATTAGAGGAGATTCAAGACCTTGGTTTAGGTGGTACACATTATATTGAAAAATTCGAATTGAAGTTGGGGCAGATCTTGGGGAGCTGTCTATCATTTACGCATAGCTTCTGTGGGTGAAAGGATGAGAAGTATATTGGGTGTGGTATTACTATCGTGGGCGTGGACGGCTGTGGTGACGGCTGTACCGACGCTACAGGTACCAGAACATGACCCTGTGATGGCCGTCCGTGGGCTCATCCAACGTCGATTGGGTTCAGCTTACAATGATCAAGTACGAACGAATACACTCGCGTGAATGGCAACCAAAACTCATATGCGTCTGTTTGTGTAGATCACGATCAAGACCATTGCAGCCGAGGAAGATGGTGTCGATGTGTTTGAAATTGGTAGTGATGGAGACAAGATTGCGATCAGTGGAAGCTCGGGAACGGCGATTGCGTACGGCTTGCAGTGGTATTTGAAGACCACCGTGCATACCCAAACCGATTGGGACAATCACAAGCTACAACTCCCACCCGTGCTACCCAAGGTTGAACAAACTATTCGCAAGAAACGCAGTGCCAAGTACACATACTATCAAAATGTGTGTACCGTGAGTTATTCATCATGGGCGTGGAGCTGGGAAGAATGGGAGCGGCATATTGATTGGATGGCGTTGAATGGTATCAACATCCCATTGGCGTTTACAGGGCAAGAAAAAGTATGGCAACAAGTGTTCCAGAAACATTACAACATCAGTGAGGCTGGTCTCCACAAGTTTTTTGCGGGTGCCGCGTTTCTGGCATGGGGACGGATGGGAAATTTACGTGGTAGCTGGGTCAAAGGGCCACTTCCACAAGCTTTTATCGACGATCAGTTTGCATTGCAATTGAAAATTCTGGACCGCTACAAGGAGTACGGGATGATTGCTGCATTACCGGCGTTTGCGGGCCACATCCCCGAGGAACTCCATATCAAATACCCCAACGCCAAGTGGGCACGCTCACCACAGTGGAACAACTTTACCGACGAGTTTTGTTGTGTCTATTTGCTGGATGCCAAAGATCCGCTGTATTTGGACATTGGGAAGAAGTTTATCGAAGAACAAACGCGGCTGTACAACTACACGTCGTCATTGTACCAGTGTGACACGTACAACGAAATGGACCCCGACACGACCGATCCATCCGAGCTCGTGGCAGCCTCCAAGGCCGTGATTGACAGTATGTTGGCAGCCGATCCCAAGTCAGTGTGGCTCATGCAAGGCTGGCTCTTTATGAGTGATTACTGGACCAAAGATCTGACCAAGGCGTATCTATCTGGTGTCGCGAACGATCGTATGATCATTCTCGATTTGTACAGCGAAGTGACGCCGATCTGGAGCAAAATGGACAATTACTTTGGCAAGAGTTGGATCTATTGTGTACTTCACAACTTTGGTGGCAACACTGGTATGCGTGGTGACTTGCCGACCTTGGGTAGTGACCCTGTCATCTCGAACCAGGCAAGTGCAGGGACCATGATTGGTATCGGTCTCACGATGGAAGGTATTTTCCAAAATTATGTGGTGTACGACCTGACGCTTCAGATGGCATGGGAATCGGCACCACTGGACACAATAGTATGGATCAAAGATTTTGTGCACAATCGCTACCATTCCCAGAATGAGAATGCACAAAAAGCGTGGGACATTTTGCACAAGTCGGTATACAATCGTACCAAAGCCTATGGTGGCGTGACCAAGAATCTAGCGACACAATTTCCGCATTGGAAGCTTGACAGAGATGGATTCATGCCGACCGTGATCTCATACGATCCGCAAGACATTGTGCGAGCGTGGAAGCTTTTGCTCGCAGCTGCGGAGGAGCTGTCCAGTGTCGATGCCTTTCGTCACGATCTTACCGACGTTACACGACAGTATTTGAGTGATCACATGCTGAAATTGTACCTAACGCTCAAGCAGGCCTACAACGAATGCAAGGTTTCTCCCGAAACAATCTGCAAGTTCAAGCCCAAGATGCTACGCGTCATCACGGACTTGGATGAGATCCTTGGCACCAACGACGACTTCTTGTTGGGCAATTGGATCCGTGACGCTAAGGCACTTGCCCATGGGAATACCGACCTCGAAGTGTATTATGAGTATGAAGCCCGCAATCAAGTGACGCGTTGGGGTGATAACAATCAGAATGCGGTCCACGACTATGCTTGTAAAGCATGGTCTGGCCTCATGAAAGGCTACTACCTTGGCCGTTGGCGTATGTGGCTCACTGAAATGTGTGATGCTTACACCGAGCAGCGTGAGATGGATGACGATGTCTTGAAGGCGGCACGGGAAGGATATGAGCTCAAGTGGCAATTGGGCCAGGAACCCTACCCGACCGAAACGCGTGGCGACACTATTACAATCTCCAAGCGATTGTACAGTGAGTATATTGACTCCATGGACATGGCAGCAGATGGTGGTGTGCTTTGGTACGTCGATGGACAGCTGCATGTCCCCGACGACATTGCGGCCGAGTCATTGTGATTAGGATCTTGTCGATCGAAAAATGTAGCCATGTGGATTTACCTTGAATTGAAATATCGAAAATGGACCACCTTTTTTTGTATTTTTTGCTGGGTGGTGCTAATCAAACCCATGGGTTTAGTAGCATTTCGGCCCATGAACCCGTGAGCCGCATCATCCTGGGCCACACCGTCAGACACGCGCACACGCCAAGACCACGAGACCATGGAGAAACCGGTGGATAAAGAGACTGCAAAAGAGACCTTCCGCTCGTCTCGCTTGTCCTGGAGTAACCAAGCTGAACATGTAGGTCTCTCGTCTCTTTGTTCTGCATTTCGATAGACGCGTCTAACCATGTGTATTATGTGGTCTATAGAAATTGCGTCAAGAGCTCAATGACATTGCGCTAGCAAATTGTCGCTCGGTCCTTGCGGATTTTGCAGCCTGTGCCAAAGAGAATGGATTGATGGTGGTCTTGCGTTGCCGTGAACAGAATCGTGCGATGAATGATTGTCTCCATCAGTACACAAACGATGAACAATTTCAACTCTACAAGGAAAAACGTGAAAAAGATATGCTCGAAACACTGTAGAGGTAATAGACAATGCCGCCATCGTTGTGCATATACGCAATTGTATTTTTATGGTTGCCTCTAGAAAGATATAAACCTTCGTAGCCTTGCTACCCGTCTCCCTAGTCCGTGTCACTATGTATCGAACTCTCCATCATCTCTAGTTGATGTTCTTGCGCTGTCGAACACTCGAGCGAGTCGTAACACCATTCGAGTACTCGGATTTGTGTGGAATCGCTTTCAATGCTGCCTTGGCGACCTTGACACACTCTTGCGCAATCGCCGTGCACGCATCCTTGAGTTCTTTCGAATCGTGAATCGCACTCACCGACACACGCACACTTGGCAATGGTTCGAGTGCCTGATTGGTCTTGTAACGTGGCGAGCAGACTGCAATACCACGACTAAGGAGATTGGCCATGATGTCATCACACACCATGCGTTGGACTTCACGCTTCGACGCTTCGCTCGACAAACCGGCCAACAGTTCGGGCAACAAACGCAAGTGCACAACAGGCGAGCAGCGGTCGTTTGACACACTGAAAACGCCCTTCACGCCCGCCAAGAGGACATCGTGCGTCAAGTACGCATTCTCACGGAGTTTGACAAACAATTGTGGCTCTTCACGCATGATGCGAATCGCTTCCGACGTACAGGCCGATGTGAAAGGAGGTGCCGACGCCGAGAACACATAGCCAGCACTGTTGAGACGCTGGTAATCCACGATTTCCCGGGCACCCGTACTGAAACCACCGACACCCGCACATGCGGTCGCAAGGGAACCACACACAATCGCAACATCCGAGAGCGGGACACCAAAGTGTTCCGTAATACCACGACCATGGGCACCAAGCACACCAAACGAGTAGCTCTCATCCAAAAACAAACGGAAATAGTGCTCCTTAGCCAGCGCAACGATCTTGGCAAGATCGATCATGTCACCATGGTTGCGGAACACAGCTTCTGTCACAATGTATCGACGTTGGCAATCTGAACCACGACCTGCCTTCTTGTCTGCTGCGCGAATGCTCGTGAGCACACGCTCGAGGTCAGCCATATCGTTGTGCTTATAGTAGTGCACCGTGCAACGTGCAAGGTTGACACCAACGAGAATCGAGTCATTACAGCCTTCATCCACAACCACCAGATCACCACGCTTGGCAAACGCAGGCAAAACTGAAGATGATGTTGATTCACTATCCGAAAATGTGATCGAGTCGGGTGTACCCATCATCTGCGCAAGGTCCTTCTCCAGAGTCTCATGTACATCAATGGTGCCGTAAAAGCCACGTGGACCACATGAGCCACAACCATACTTGGTCAAGGTCTCAATAGCCACATCCTTGAGTTCCTTACGGCTACCAAGACCCAAAAAGTCAAAGGTTGCGAGGTTCAGCACTGGTTTATCAATACCTTGAAGCTTCATGTGTGTGTCGGGGCGGTTCTCCAACACACCAAAAGGCTGACTTTTTTCAAGTTCGACCTTGTAATTCTTGGGGATAATCGGTTCCGGTTCCCATTCGTCGACAAGTTCATCAATTTCCTTGGCCGTAAACTTGGCAGCAACCTTGGATGGCTTGTCCTTCTTAAAGAACGTAATGTAGATCACAAAGACAATCAAAAATGTCTCAATGATCACATGTTCAGGTGAGCGCTCATAGATGCCCGTAATGTACCTAGTTTCCACCAATAAACCCGTTAGCAATCCAAGTCGATCAAGAAGAAGCATAGAAAGCCTTGCACATACTCATAGTACGTGTGTGGAAAGTTGGTAAGTGCCTCACGGATCTTGTGTCGGTCCAACGATAGCAATGCCTACCATACCGTCATGGTTAGTCTCTCGAATTCCGTGCGCATCTCTTCCACACAGGCATCATATAACCGCCATTTTATTGGGATAGGACGTTAGACGCCTTGGACTTAACTCACATACCTCAGCAAAAGGCTGACCGATCGTACTCCACCACTCGCTCATAGTCGTGTCTTCTCGGTCGTGCGCCTTCACAGAAGAATACGATAATGTGCCCGTCGATGTGTATGGCCACACGCACTTGCGAAGATTTCAAAGGGCATATCGGTAAGGCCATGGGCCATAATCCCCCATTGAGTACAGGTCAGACCCGGCATGATCAGTCCAACCCGGCCCGTTCCCGGTTTATTTTGGTTGACTACTGAAAACCCATGGGTTGACGGGCTGAACCCACCTGTCTCACGGGAAAAGAAAGCAGGTGCATGATTACTCAACGGGGACCATAGGCGGCCAGCATGGAGCGCGACGTCATCCGATTTGAGAGGGGATAGCAAGAGTGATGGTCGTTTCCAGGGAGGGTGACAACGTCGCAAAAGGGAAACACCTCCAAAAGCCAAGGATGGAATTGCGGAACCGCGCAACGCGACGGGATGAGCCACCTCCGGCGGCCCGTGGATTGCATGACATTGCGATGGGACCGACCGTGTATGCCGGCGAGCGCTATGGCAAGATGAGCGAGCGACTCAAGCGTCAGCAACGTCGTCTACCTGATGTCGAGAAGACTGCGTACAAGGTACTACAATGAACCATGGAGATGGAACGTGGATACATGAATGATGGGGATGAAAATTTGGATGTCTAGGTAATGGCTCCACGCGTTTTGGGCCTTGCAATCGGTCTCCTCTTTGTGGGGTGTGTGATTTTGTTCTTGCGGTATCAAACGAACCAGCGTCGGGCAAGAGCACTGGCTGAAGAGCAATGGGGAAAATGAACTTGACGAAGCGACTTGAATTCCTGAAGATGCATCTAAAGTGCTGTACTACATGCTACAATTTTAGAAATGAATACGAAAGGCTGACAAAATATCCTGGTAGCCGGATTGTTGCGATGGATGCAGTTCGGTTTTATGAAATGGTATCATCACGAGAGAGACTTATCGATGTCTTGTAGAGAGGCACGACTTGAGACCGTGGCATTGTGCGATTACTTTACGTGGTGGACGATGTGCTTTGATTCGTAGTCTGATTGACATCACGATATTGTTTGAGGGGGTAAACCTTCTCGTCTTCAGTGGAAACGAATCAACGATCAAACACAAACGTTCTTCAACCACACGAAGTGGCGATCGTCCACCAGACGATAATGACGTCTTTGTCATGGCTAAATTATAGTACAATGAACGCATTCTGGACCAGAGGTGTTGTTCAAGATGCCGCCGTCCACACGACTGACAACATCGTGACCCAAATATATACGTGGTGGCGAGGCGGTGAAGCACTTGATTGGATTTCTGGACCGTGTCGTTCAAGTGATGACTGCGTCTACGCGAATCGTAACTGACAACATTGTGACCCACTATGTGTGGGGGCAGTGATGAGGCACTCTATTATTACAGTCGCTTTTGCTGACCTCGGCCTGTGTGATGATTACATCTCTTGTCACACAGAAAAACACGTTCATGAATAGGAAACAAAGATGGTCACGTCGTATTTCTCAATAAATAGGTGTGGAGACGTGTCAAGTATCGCAACTACGATCGTTGGATACTGGGGATGATAACGGAGACTATAGAGCTATTAGCAGGTGATTTGCTGGGTGGTCTGACGCTTGCTTAGTTTTCGAGACACGCTTGTGAGACGTGCATACATGCTGCGGACAAACGTCTTGCGAAGGTTCTTAATTTCAACGTCAAGTGCCGCAAGCTGTGTATCACGAATGACCACACGGGACGATGTACTGGACGAGATCGATTCACGAGCGTTTAGCATCTCGCACTTGACGCATGTCGCGTCGCTGTCGTGAGAACAAACGCTCTCATCATCGGCACCAAAATCACACCCAGCGTCGGGTGCGTCTTCAACAACCGTTGCAGCAAGATCTTCAAGTCGCGTCGACATACGCTTCGAGCTGCCTTGGCTCGCGCGTGTACGGGCTGGTGGTGGGCACGTACAGGAGAGACTGTTCTTGGCACTGAGTCCACTCGCACGTTCAGCATCAACTTCAGCAGCAGCAGCCGCCGCAGTCGCGGCCAGGCTTTCTTCACGACTATCGCGTTCTTCACTGCTGCTACTGTTTTCAGTCTCTGAGCTGTTGAGACTACGACGACGACCGCCCGACGAGGAGCGCGAATATCCGCTTCCGTGTAGAGGACACTTGTGAGGTTCGATGGCAGCCGTGAGCGACGGGGCAGGTGATTGAAATGAGAGCTCATCGACCGATGGGCTCGGCGCGGCACGACGTAAGAGGAGCGGCATAGTAAGCGAACGATGGTATTGCAGCGGCACACGCTGAATGGGGAAATGGAACGAGCGGTGGTGGATGTTGAGCGGTGCGTGCGGTAGAGCGCGAGCTTCGTTGTAGTTGTGCTTGAACTGGGCACTGGAAATACAGTGCAGACGGGCGAACGACGAGGTGCAGAGCCAGGGCGCTGCAAACGATGCCACAACAACACCACCACAAACAATAGGCCGCCCTGTGGGTGGGAAGTTAACCCACTCTAGGTCAAGGGTTTGGGTTCTTGTGATCAAAGTGATACTGCCCTACCCACCGCTATGGTGGATATCACCCGTTATAGTAAAATCAAGTCAAAATCCTGCTCTCCCAAAAGGGGTGTGGGTTCATACCAATTTAGGTTCTCCTGAATTCCATCTTGAATGGTTGAGATCCATCAGTTTTCGACTCAGAATTTAGCTCCATCCCACTTGGATCTAGAAAAATTTTAGGTCAACATTCGATATTTTTTGGTTGACCTGCAATGCACCATGCCAAGGATTCGAAGCGAGCGAACGACCGAGTCTGTCGTTGGAACGAGCAGACAGTGACAATCACGATGCACTCATTACGAATGACGGGAGTCCCGTTGTAACGAAGTTCCTCAGGAAACGGTAGATACTTCAGGAAGTCGATTCGTCCGTCGGGTATCGTGGACAATGAGACAACCAGACGGAGCGACCAAATCTGTGCCCGCATAGGAATGTGCTGGCAGAGGAATGGTTCTGTCAGAATAATCTTTTAGATCGGTTCTTCAGGTGGACAACGTTTGATGTTGAAGTAGTGCTCAGCTTGGTGACGAGCTTTGCGTCCAGTACATTTGCTGAGCTCTTCGTGCTGACCATTGCCTGATGCCTCCAGCACGTCCGTCCTTCAACGTCCATTATCAGCCAGTCGCCTCTCGGACTTCCAGTAACGTTACAGTACGTAAGACTTCGGCTAAGCCTGTCTTGATGCCACAGCGTGGCATCTCGTCCGCTTCGGATCCTCATACGTACAGGAACCACCGTTTGACGCGTCCGTTAGACCGACCGAACTGAAGTCATGCGTGCATGGAGAGAGAGCGACTCGTGTCCAGTGATCATAATGGCGTGCTCTCTCACCAAGAGGCGCCTCTAAATTGTGATTACGACAGAGCACTTCATTGTCACAGTCAGTCATTGCAATGGAGAATTCGCCGACGTCATGTTGAGTCCGCCCTTCAATTCAATCCATCATCTCACCAGCTTGGTCAGTTGCAGTTGAATTGCGACAATTCATCTCATCCGATACATTTATCTAGTCTATTCTGATTTGAATTGCATTGCAATTCATTCTGATTGAGATCTTTCTTTTGTTTTCTTTCGCAGCCATCAGCGTGAAGTTTCTTTCACTCGTGGATTTCCCCTTTTCGGCCAACAAAGAATCTCGGTGTCGGCATCATGCGCGTGTGGCCAACAGCAGCGTTGGTGTTGGCTTCTGGCTTGGCGACGGCAGCTGCCGACTGTGTTCCCAGTAAATGGAAGATTCCGACCGACGGCAAATACGACACCCGCGGTCGTATTGCCAGTGACAAGCTTAATGTCCATCTGATTCCCCATTCGCATGATGACCCGTACGTTGCCGTTGTGTTGAAATCATGGAAATAAGACTTATGTGATGTTGGTTGTAGGGGGTGGATCATCACAGTAGATCAGTATTACTATGATCGTGTCCAATACATTTTAGACACGGCCATTACTGAATTGTTGGTGAATCCCGATCGGAAATTTATGTTTGTTGAGCAATCGTTCTTTCAACGGTGGTGGAAAGAACAGAATGAGGAGCAAAAGAAGATTGTTAAACAGCTTGTGAAAGAAGGACGACTGGATCTGAGTGTGAATGGTGGTTGGTGCATGCATGACGAAGCTGCGCCGCACTACATTGCTATGATTGATCAAACAGCCTACGGTCATCAATTGCTCAAGGATGAATTCAATGTGACGCCGCGCATCGGTTGGCAAATTGATCCATTCGGACATTCGTCCACACAGGGGTCCTTGCTGTCGTCTGGTGTTGGCTTTGATGCACTCTACTTTGCCCGTATTGACTACCAAGACTATGGCAAGCGATACGACAACAAGAACCTCGAGTTTATTTGGCGTCCCAGCCTTTCACGTGGCAAGGCGATGCAAGTTTTCACGGGCAACATTATCGATCACTATGGTTCGCCTGGTCATTTCCATTATGATCGTGACACAAGCGTCCAGGATGATCCCGCAATGCACGACTTTAATGTGTGTGACCAAGTCGAATGGTTTGTGAGCGATGCAAAGAATCGTGGTGCTCATTCGCGTGGTAATCACATCTTTGTGCCGATGGGAGATGACTTTGCGTACCAAAATGCCCACCGTTGGTACAAGAACATGGACAAACTCATTCACTATGTGAATCAGGACGGACGCATCAATGTGTTGTACTCCAACTTGTCATACTACACTGACCTCAAGCTTGCGGAAAACATTACCTGGCAGCTGAAGACCGATGATTTCTTCCCATACGCCTCCCAAGACCACGAGTATTGGACGGGTTACTTCACGAGTCGTCCTTCCTTGAAGAAGTGGGCTCGAGTAGCCAACTCGCTTTTGCAGCAATTGCGCCAGTTGGATGCTGTGTATCAGAGTCACCACTCTGCACAGTTGGACAAGCTCCAGCGAGGTATTGGTCTTGTTCAACACCACGACGGTATCTCAGGCACGGAGAAGCAGGTCGTCTCTGATGATTATGCAATGCGCATCAACGAGGGTGTCATTGAAGCTGAGAAAGAAATGAACGACGTACTCTTTGTGATTGGCGAGAAGGAACAGTTTCATTTCTGTTTGCAGCGCAACGTCAGCATTTGCGAGGTTACACGCAACACGGAGAAAGTCGAGGTTTTCGTCCACAACTCTCTTCCACGGAAGACAAAGCAAACGATTTCTGTCCCAATTGATCGCAAAACCGCCAAGGTCACATCGCTATCAGGTGGACCCGATCCCAGTGATGTTGCCATATACCAGAATCTGATTGTGCATCCTGAAACCCAGCAAGAATTGCCATACAAGGTTGTGTTCACTGTCGAACTCGAGCCATTGAAATCGCACCGCTTCTTGTTGCAGCAGTTCGAGAGTCCCATGAAGAAGTCGGTGACTAAGAGCCATTTGAAGAACAAATCAGTACTTGTCCTCGAAAATGACAAGGTCTCTGCAACGATTGACACGAATTCAGGTTCGGTCGTTTCGATCACAAACAAGGAGAAGAAAGTCACAGTTCCGCTTTCGCTCGACGTTGCGTACTACCTTGCTTATCAAGGTCCACATGGTCGTCACTCCGGCGCGTACCTGTTCCGACCGGACTCAAAGAAGGTGTTCTCCGTCGTCCGTGACGATCGTGCTCCTGTTTCCCTCGTTGATGTCACTACTGGCTCGGTGGACAACGAAGCTGCATCGCGCGTTGCGTTTAAGATCAGCGACTGGGTCACTCTGGAGTACATTCTCAACCCGGATGACTCGTTTCTCGAGGTCGAATGGACGGTTGGGCCTATTCCGATCGACGACAAGAAAGGCAAAGAAGTCATTCTTCGCTTCGACACGAACAAGACCATTCAGTCCAAGGGAACCTGGTACACGGACTCGAATGGTCTCGAGTTTGTGACTCGCGTTCGCAACCACCGTGATACGTGGGACCTGAAACTATCCGATGACCAAGAGTTTGTTGCTGCCAACTACTTCCCGATGACGACAGGAGCGTACTTAAAGGATGACAAGTTCCAGCTCAACATTGTCACGGACCGCGCTCAGGGATTAGCGAGTCTCTCAGACGGTCAAATGGAAGTGATGGTGCATCGCCGTCTATTGATGGACGACCAGAAGGGCGTGGACGAACACTTAAACGAGACCGAGACTTTGTACAACCCCACTACAAAGACAAGCAAGACGGCTGGTCTGATTGCGCGAGGCAACCTGTTCTTAAACGTCGACAACGCTGGCGATAACGGCATGCGCAGCATCCGATCGAAGATGGAACAGCAGTTTTTCACCCCTCTCGCTGTCTTCCGCAAATCGGTAGCGGATGAAGTTGAGGCGAAGCTGCCCTGGTTGACTCTGAACGAGTTTCCAGAAAATGTTGGATTGACTACCCTCACTGAGCTCGACAAAAACTCTCTTCTCGTGCGCCTGACCCATTTGTACGCGGTCAATGAGCACTCGTCCCTTTCCAAAACCGTTGACTTTGACTTTGCCAAGTACTTCATCGCCGAGGACTCCAGTTTGACTGAAGTTACGGAGCTTACCCTGCCTGCTACAACACCTGCGAGTGAGTCTCGCCGTGCGAATAATCTTAAGTGGAAGGTGGAAGGCGAGGATGAAGACGATGTGCCTGTTCGTTTCCCGATTCCTGTCAAGGGAACATCGGTACAGCTTCAGGCCATGGAGGTCCGTGCGTTCCGTCTCTCGTTCAGCAAGTCGAAGCAGCCCACGCGTGCCGAAATCACTCCAAACTCGAAGGTGGAGCTGACTGAGGATACCTGGGAGCAACAACTTGCCGATGCGATGGACTATGCGCTTACCCACGTCGAAGAAGTGATCGCTTTGCAGTAGTGACGTTATGCTCAAGTGTTAGGGTGGCTTCTACCAGCCTGTGGATGGCATCATTGGTCATACATGTGCTTTGCTTAGTTTCTACTTGCTCATATTTCTACGACGCAGCTAGTAGCTCTTTGTAAGGTAGATGAAGGTTTGTATACTCACACAAGCGGCTGCATTGCAGTGTAAGGAAGCACACGCAATCCGATTATCACCACCGACGAGAATCCCAGTGCAACACCAAGCAAGCGTGCTGTGACTCGCCATCGAATGTTTCGTAGGTGCCGGCGAATCGCTTTCGGAAGCCGATCAGTGGCTTGAATTGACCCATTTTCGTCACTAAACGCAAGAATTTCCAATCGATCGGCGCTCAAGTACCGCCAAAACAGCATTCCAGCAGCTTTGACCAACATACGAGCAGTGAGACGAAGAGCGAGCATGATCACGAGCACCATCCACCAACTCGCCATTGCAAGGTACAAGGTCTGGTCAACGAGGCAACCATGGCCATGATCGAGGCGTCGACTAGTCTGGAGTGAAGGAGTCGACGATGGACGGTCATGAGCGAGGCATTCCGCAATCAAAGCTTCAGCTGTGAAGTTGGCTTGGAGGCGGTGGTGGTGGAACGCATTGGCGGCATCACTTTCCCATCCCGACACAGCTTCGATATTCTGAAGAAGGTTTAGTGAGCATTGGGGAGTTTCCAACGCAAAGTCGTCAATCCCAGCTTCCGTGATTGAACAACTCGCCAAATTTTCGTCAACATCCAACAAAAAACTCCTTTCCAACAGCAAATCAGTCATTTGACTGGATTGTGTTTGAGCAACCGAGTGCACACGCTTCCGCCATGCGCGATCATCCTCGTCGAGTGCCTTGTCGATGAGGGAAGTGTGCTTCTTCACTGTTGTCGCGGGTGTAGACAACTTGTCGGACGAATCGCTGATCCACATGATCAAATACGTCATAACTGTCGACGGTGTTGTCGCGTTGATGTCAAGATGCCCATTTTTGGGGCGACATCGATCCGAGATCGCCTCGTTCCACGCCATCAACGCATACGTGCCGGCAATCTCAAGCAGTACCCAAAGCACGAAATCCACGGCTGTTTCCATCACGTACGAACCCTCGTTCAAAAGAGCATACACGACACTTCCAAGATCATGACGACATTTCAACACGCCCCAGAAATCAATCTATACCGACAAGAATGATCGTTAGCCACACAAGGATTCCAAGGGCTACACAGGAGCACGCACCAATGTGGTAATCGACGTGATGTCACGAATATCGACAGGAGGCAAGTCGGAATACGATTCTGTGAGCAATCTCGCCAGCATTCCCAAGAACCAACCGAGTCGCGACAAAAAGTCCCACGTCAGGACGATCGTTACAAGAATGGCCGAAGCATCGTACAGCGACGCTCGAAACAACCACGGATCTCGGTAGGCATCCTGGTCCACCGTTGGAGTCTGGCGCATCACTCTTCCTAGAGAATCAAACGCTGGCTCGAGTTTCACCACCTCGATCGATGGTTGCTGATGCGGATCCATTCGTACATCGCTGGGGATCAGGTCGTTATCATTTCCGAATACGCGCTTCAAGATTTGTTCGAGTTCATTGGATGGATCGACCTGGATCAAGTTCGATGTTGCAGCAATAGTAGCATCAATGGATGCACGCACTTGAGCAGCAACCGCCGTTTTCAGCTTCATCGTGGCGTTCTTGAACTGTCCGATCGACTCTCTGGCATGGATTAGTGTTGCATTCTGAATCTCCGACAATTCTTGACGAACTTTGGTTTCGTATTGATCCAGAGACTTGACGACTGATATGATCTCGGCAAATGCCTTCTCGAAAACATCCAGAGCACGCCCCAGGTTGTGGTCTGACCGAGCAATTCCTCGCAGCGCCGTCATCACCTGTTCTCCGGAGACGAAGGCTAGCGGATTTTGCTTGACGCCGGCTGTGACCTGCGTCATGCCGAGAAAAGTCTCCAAGGAATTCGACACTGGCATCTCAGGGAGGCGAATGTCTGCAATCCCAAATGTCTCGAGCTCTTGGGTCACAAATTTGTCCAGTTCCTCCACCCACACGTCCACTACATGCACAATCGCATTGGATGCATTTGCAATCGACGACTGGAGCTTCAACGTGTCATTGTGCCTTGCCAGTTTCATTTTCTCAAGTGTTCGCTCGGCATTTGCATTCCAAAGGATCTGTTTCACGCGTCGTAGAACGTGGTTTCGTGCAAACGACGGTGTCTGCAATTCGTACCGAGTTATTGTCTGCTCAAGTCCCGCAATAAAACACTCTTGCTGGGGAGATGTCGTTGACGCATTCCGGGGTGCAACGATCCGTTCGAATCGAGCGAGTTCCGTGGCTGCGCATTTGGTAAAATTGGTTTGTCCGGCTTGAAAGAGTGCGTCGTATGCATCGACTTTGGCTCGCCATGGCTTGATCCCCTCTTCAATGTTCGAACGCACGACCATTGCACGAGCTGGGATCTGGTTCACTGCACAGGTTGTCGCTTTCCGTAGTGTGATCTCGATCGCAACGAGCTGTGTCCGAGCCACAGCAAGTGCCTGCCGTACGCCAGCTAGCTCGAGTGTCCACAAGGCCAAATGATACGCCGAGTACGCGCCCGTCCCAAACGAACAACCCAGCAACACGAGCACAAAACACATACGAGGATACGCATAGAGCAATCGATTGCATCCACGGCGTTTTGGGCGCTCGGACGTTGTACTGGTGGTCTCGGATGCATTCGACAAGGAACAATAGAAGCTCGACGATTGATCATCGTCTTCGGTGGCGTCATTGACGCTAGGAATGGCGACGGCGTATGCTTTGGTCTCCTTTGACGCGGCGGTTGCCACTGATGACACAGGGACTACACGCATGATTCAACTATGAAGGCCCAATGTCATGGAACTTTTGCCAAGAGATCACCATGTCAAGAGACCAATCCATCATTCTACTATACAACGAGTACTCATACAAAAAGAATGGAATAATGGTTGTCGTATCATGAATCGAAATTTCAAACGACGCGCATGAGTTTATAATCCTTGTACTCTTAGATAAACTATACAAGAGCGCTCAGACATCCAAGGAATAGGGGCCTCTTGGGCGGGATCGGGTGGCGCCCGACCGCCTCGGCACAAACACTGCGAATGTTTAAGGGATAATTGCATCATCATTGCGCTCAAGTGTTGAAAAACACGAATAAACAACTGAAAACGTGATGGTGATTTCTTGCATGGGGTGTCGTGGAGAACACGACTTGAGTAATCCCCGTCGGGTTAGCTCCAAACAGCAGAAAGATACGAATCTTCCTGTAAGGCCGTTGAGCCAATTGCATAACTGTTAGCATGACAATCAGTCCTCGTCCGTCCACCTGAAACAATTCACCGCTCCAACAAACGCTCAAGACGCTGTCATCTCCACGGGATCCCCAAGGGAATCGGCATTGGGAACGAGGGGATCTGCGTATCGACGCCGGCACTTTCTGCCCTGGGGTCCGGGGAATTTCCCCAAGTCACTGCCCCATCAAGAGAGCAGTCCACTTGACTCTGCAATTCTAAATCGTGTTCTGAACGAAGCCACGAGAGAGACGCGAAGCCATGAAGCCGCTCATCTTCCTCCACCAGTCAGAATGATTGGTCGAGAAGATCCATGGGTCGGGTTTCCACAAGCTGAACCCATGATGGGTTTGATGGAGGATACCGGTATATACCGGTTGTATCTGGTCTTATTCTTTTGTGAGTGACGAATTTCACGTTGAAGTGTGACCATCACACGGACACAATCTATTCTATAACCTCTTCACTCTCTCTACTCCTTTATGCATTGAGATCTATGTGTTCAATTTGGATTGTCTACCAAGAATCACTCTCGGCAAGATCAATCAATCATAGTTACCACTCGGAATCGCTGTCGACTGCACAACTCACAGAGAAATCCCAATCGACGGATTGATGAATGCATCTGGTGTCGTTGCTGGTCATGGGGAGATCCATTGGATGTAGCAATCACAACTGCTATATCCACAGCACCACTGTGAACGCGTAGAGAGACAGCTCTGAATCTTGATCTCAACAACCAAAACCCCTCTATTGGTCGTCTTCTTGACGACTGTGACGTCGATCTTTGATCAGGACCAACGACGGACTTGTCGTGTCCTCTTGTAATATTCCCACAATCTCTCACCTCCATCTAAAATATTAACGGGACCACTTGCATGTCGTTGAGATCTTGACAAATGGAGATCGCCACACAACGCAATCATGCGGTTGTGACGTGGCCTCTGTTGAATGGATCGCGCATTCCGCTGATTATAATACGTCTCATCCCTTCCAGCTGGATTCGGTGACGTGTGACATCGCGGACTTATAACTATAGCGACCAATGTTCCTGTACTCAGGTGACGCAATCGACCGTGCCAAATCTTGGGTTTCCGTCCGTGACAATCCTCACCTCTGGCCTGTCACTGCACATCGCCCCAAGCAGCAAAGCCTGTGTATATGGATAACAGTTATAGAACGATTCCATCCAGCGTGGATTTCCTAGATCCAGCGTCCACGAATAACCAATTTGCATTGCCTTGAGCAACAGGTTTAGACTCTGGATACTGCTTTGGATCAAAAGTGTTCTCCTCCAGCGTCTAACGACCTCCATTCCGGAATATTGAACAACTCACTCATCTTATGGGTCCGTCGCGCAATCGCTTTTCACTCTGGGTCGTTTTGGTTCCAACCAATCAGCATGTCGTATTCTTATCGACGTCATCCCTCCTCAATTAGATATCATCTATAAAGGGGACTTCCTCAAGTCCGTTTGGGATCTTTTAGCTCATTTGAGGATTTTCATCCTTTCGCACACTTCTCTCTTTTCTTCTCTTCCTTTTCACGATGGCGGAATTGCATCAAGTCGGTCTCTACGGTCTGGCCGTCATGGGCCAAAACTTTGCGCTTAACATGGCTTCGCATGGCTTCCGTGTTGCTGTCTGCAACCGTTCGCCGGACAAGGTGGATGCCACCGTTGCTCGTGCGGTGAACGAAGGGAACCTCCCCCTTGTGGGCTACAAGGATGTTGCGTCGTTTGTCGCTTCGCTTGAACGTCCACGCAAAGTGATTATCCTTGTCGTCGCGGGTAAACCGGTCGATGATACGATTGCACAACTCGCGGCGCACATGGAACCGGGTGATATCATTGTGGATGGTGGTAACGAATGGTTCCCCAACTCGCTCCGTCGTGCTCAGGAATTGGAAGCCAAGGGTATTCATTTTGTAGGAATGGGTATCTCGGGTGGGGAAGAAGGTGCTCGTACGGGTCCATCGCTCATGCCTGGTGGTCCCAAGGAAGCCTTTGATGCTTTGGAACCCATTCTTGTCAAGTGTGCTGCTCAAGTGGATGATGGTGCTTGCACAACGTACCTTGGTCCGGTGGGTTCGGGTAACTATGTCAAGATGGTGCACAATGGTATTGAGTACGGTGACATGCAATTGATTGCGGAAGCCTACGATATCCTCAAAATTGCTGGTGGTCTCACAAACGCCGAACTTGCTCAAGTCTTTGCCGACTGGAACAAGGGCGAACTCGAGAGTTTTCTCATTGAAATTACCGCCAAGATTTTTGCCAAGAAGGATGATCTTGGCAACAGTGATGACTATGTCGTTGACAAGATCTTGGATCAGACGGGCATGAAGGGAACGGGTCGTTGGACTGTTCAAGAAGCGGCCGAGCGTTCGATCGCTGCCCCAACCATCACGGCGTCGCTCGATGCGCGTTACCTCAGTGCTCGTAAGCAAGAACGTGTGATTGCTTCCAAGATTCTCAATGGACCATCGGAGATTCCGGGTGTCGACAAGCAACAACTCATTGATGATGTGCGTCAAGCATTGTACGCATCTAAGATTTGCTCGTATGCTCAAGGTCTTAACCTCATTCGTGAAGCTGGTGTCCAGAACGGATGGGATATTAACCTTGGCGAATGTGCGCGTATCTGGAAGGGTGGTTGCATTATTCGTGCGGCCTTTTTGGATCGTATCAAGGCTGCTTACGCCAAGGATGCCTCGCTCATTTCGCTCCTTGTGGACCCAGACTTTGCGCAAGAACTCAATGCGCGTCAGTACTCGTGGCGTCGTGTAGTCTCGCTTGCCGTCGCCAGTGGTATTCCAACCCCCAGTTTCTCGGGTTCTTTGAGCTACTTTGATACGTTCCGTCGTGAGCGTTTGCCTGCCAACCTCACGCAAGCGCAACGCGATTTCTTTGGTGGTCACACGTACGAACGTACGGATCGTGAAGGTCGTTTCCACTGTGAGTGGACTGAAGCCCACCACAGCATTGGTAATGTTGCGGAACGTGTGCTTGGTAACCTCTAAGCGTCAGATGAAGGACGAGAAAGAGTCGATTCCCAGGAGTAGGAATCTTGTGATGCATTGCTTTGCTCGTGTGTTGAGCTCTATTGACTTGAGAAAATATCACAAAACGTCAATGGCATGTCGGTTTTTGGTCTTGATTGAGCATCATGTGGTCTCGTAGTCCACTGCTGTGTAAATCTTCTTTGTACGTCGTGTACTACTCCGTGCTACTGTAACGTACTAGTAATAGAGTTCCATTTCAAGAAAGACTATGTGCTACAGGGTCTCACCAGTGCATGATTCTAAATGTGGATACCAGATCCTCTTCTTCACAGTCAGCGAAGAGAGGTGAGACCGTCATTCCAGCCACTTCAACACGGCAGGAGTGATGTTCGATGGTCACCGTCAGTTTGTCCCTGTCCGTGCCCGTCACTCTGTCCCGCACGAACATTGTGGACCTGTGCTGTCGTTATGATATGCATGTGACCACTGTGTGTTGTGTGGATTCGCCTTGCTCTTCGCCTCGATTAGTTCACTACGCAATTTGCTTCAGACTACCTCACATGGCCTCTCCCACATCCCCAAGCCCATCTCAAGCCCTCAATGCAGTTGAAACCGATCGTTACGTCCAGGCCGACAATGATGTGAGTTTCCTCCGTCAAAAAGAACGTGATCAGAGTATCTGCCACTGTGGTCTCTGTGGCATCCAGACAATGTCGAGTGCATGGGAAGATACTATTAGTGCGTCCGTTGGGTTCGGTCAAAAGCATTTTGAGGAGATGAAGACAACACCTGGCACCTATGAACAGTATTCTTTATGTGGCATTCATCCCATTTGGCCTATTGTGTTCCAACAAGAAAATTGTCATCCATGAACAAGTGAACCCAAGTGCAGTTGTGAGTGATGGTCCATCTGTAGCCGGACCATCACTCATTCATATGAATCAGGGCGAAGGTATCCGTAATTTATCCAAGAGCTCATTTGTGTTTTCACCACATTCTATTCGTCCGCCTTCTTTCCTCATGTCGTCCACGCACGGATCCATGCAACTTCAGGTCCTTACGACCGCCACGCGTATCAAACTGCGTGAGCTCAACGCCCACGAGCAGCGTCTTCGTGCCCATTACGATGCACTCGCCACCGACGCGCCTGACAGGGACAAATCCCCTCGTGCCAAGCGCGCACGGCTTGAGAAGCTGTACAAGGGTACAAAAGACTTGCAAATCGTCCAGACTCACCTTCATCCCAATCTCGATGAAGTTGGTGCACTCGTCCAATTTGCTGCGAGTGATCCGTGGACGACCCGTCAAAGTATCGCCCAACGAGAAGCACAATTACAACGCGAGATTCGTCAACGACGCTCGCTCTGGCGTCACAACAAACTGCTGGGCGCATTGCTGCACGAGTCGTTGCAAGAAGAGACCGCAGAGACCGTTGTGACTGAAGTTGTTGACGAGGACACCGATCGTAGTGTCGCCAAGTTGACGAAAGAAGAGACCCAAGCACAACTTGAAGGGTACTTTTTCACGGCTGCTCCAGACGTGGACGACGACCATGTCTATGCGTTCTTAGAAAATCACGTCTTTCATCGTCGTGAGAACTACTCGACCGAACAATGGACTCGCATTCACACCGCATTGACCCGTGTGCGTCAACGTCTCACCGACTTTAGTGAGACCTTTGGTCGCAACGAGCGCGTCAAGACCCATGAAGTTGGTCAAGTCGTTGCCCAGCTCTTGCGCAACAGTGCGGTCTTCCCAGACGAAGTCGTGGTATTCTTGACAGACGTCCAGGACAATACTACGACCCAACGTGAACTCGCTCATGTCCTGACGATCGAACTTGGTAATTTGAGCGAGTTTACGTGGCCTAGTGAAGGCATTCCCGTTCAATTTCAACGGGGTATGAATGGTCGTTGGCGATGTCATCTCCAAGAAGACGCTGTGACACTCCTGCTCTTTCAATACGTCGGGATGAAATGGAGTCAAATCGTACGATGGGAGTTCACTCCGCTCCTCAATGCGCTGGACGAGCCCGACAGTCGTAAACCATCGCAAGCATCTGTAGAAGCCACCCGAGGTGAACTTCGTGATATCTTTACACTTGCTGCGTTGAATCAAAACGCGAGTCCGTACGATGGGAGTGCCGATCAATCTGCTGACCTCACCAATGCATCCAAGCAAGATTTGCTACGATTGTTGTGTACCGAAGCACGATATCAACGTGTCCTCCGGGACGACGAAACCTCTCCGGACGAAGCAGCACCATCAATCACTGCCGTCACGACCGACCTCGCGTTCTTTGGACCGTCCGTCGCCCATGCCGCTGTGCTCGCCTGTCTACGCTTCTTTGGGGTCAATGACGACGTTCGTACGATCTTTACACGCTACATGCAAATGCCTTTGCTCTTCCCAAGCGCCGATGCCCCACGCATCATGCAACGCGGATTGTCGGTGAATCGTGCTATGACATTCTTCTTATCCGAGACGTTGTTGTTCGTCATGGACTTTGCCGTTCGTGCCACAACAGGAATTCATCTCTTTCGTCGTCATGATGATATCATCTTTTACGATACAAACGCTACCAACGTCACGATGGCCTGGGAGACCATGCAGACGTGGGCGTCGGTTGCAGGACTCCAATTCAACGCCGACAAGAGTGGCTCAACGATCCTCAAGTGGTCCCAGACGTCATCGTCATCTCCACCTCCCTCTCTTCCGCCGTCGCTCCCCGCCAAATCGATTCAGTGGGGATTGCTGGAACTCCAATCCGATGCGAGTGTCCGGATCCTCGACGATCAAGTGGATGCCTACGCCAATGAACTTGTCGACCGCCTTGCAACGGCCACGACGGTCTTTGGGTGGATCAATGTCTACAACAAGTACATGCGGTTCTTTCTCCGTAGTTTTGGCAATGTCTCACCGGTCTTTGGACCCGACCACGTCCGGACAGTGACTGCAACACTCCAACGCATTCATCGTCGTGTGTTCCCATTGTCCGATGGTGACGTGACTACGTATCTTCGTGATCGCATCGCTCGTGATCATCGTGATCTCGTCTCCGCGACCACGGATCTCCCTGCTGCATGGACGCAATGGCCCCTAGAGCTGGGTGGGCTGGGCCTTTTCAATCCATTCCTTGCAGTGTGGTCGCTCGAGCCAGCATTGCGTGAGTACCTTTCGTCGTTCCACACTCGTTTCAACGAGCCATGGCCACGTGAAAAGACCGATTGGCCGTGGCGTGAACCCTTTACGACGGCCAAAGACAAACTCCTCACAACGTTTCAAGCCGTTGAAGATATGGTCGCCCGTGATGGTGGTCGTCTCACAAGTCTTCTTCGACAGAAACCAGCCAAAGAGTTGTTTGCATTGGTTGTGAGCGATACGATTTCGGATGCCTGTCGAGGTTTTGGTCGAGTGCGGTGGAATTACACAGACGAATCCAGCAACACAGCGGCGGGATGGCGACTCCGGACACGCCACGAGTTTCTACAAGTGGCCCAAATCACGGCTCAAGCCGAGTTGCAGCGGGAATTTCGAACGTGTTTAATGCAAGTTCAAGAAACCACGCCACCGGCATCGGACAATACGACCCGTGAAGCCGCCGTCACCCAATTGCAAGTCGCTGGACTCAGTGGCGCGTATTGGCAATGGCTTGCGTTGCTCATGAGTGAGACCCTCATGGACGAATTTGGCACCGTGGCATTCTTTAGTCGTGAATTATTGCCAGCTCAATTGATTGAGACCATCAAAAAGACCAGTGTTGCATGGTAAATAGTATGTACATGTGTATGATTATTCTTGTCTTGATTTGGTGCCATGCAATGTATCCCATCCCATCACGAGTGATTGCCACCATGGTGTCGGATATGGCGTGGCAGTTTCTTAAATCCTCGCTTCTCGACGTCGATGAATCCCTTCAACCATCTCGGCATTGCAACGAGCACAATTGATCTTAAACTACGCTTTGGCCAAGTGCAGAATCAAGTGCAATGCCAGCTCCGGCGCCTTGTAAAACGTTTCCATCACCGTCTTGGTCGAATCCAATGGCTTTGCCGACGCAACAAACCGACCGACGGGATCTTCATCTCCCCTCCGAAGCATATCATACTCAGGAGTGTAGCAGAGAATCCACACACCCGTGTCTTGCTGGCAGTGTACGCGGTAAACTCGGGGGGCATGAGAATTCGGACCATTCGCTTATGTACAATCGTCAATACCATCGACATCGATGTCTGTCGATTAACCCTAGACAGTGAACGCATGATCCCACAAACCAGGGACAGTGACCGTCAGACGAATCGTTGACGAGGCTGAGGTCACTTGTGCGTCGTTGGCGGGAGGAACGTGCGGCATGATCATGCGAAATAGGGGAAATGGGAAAATGATAGAGAATGGGGGTCAAAGTGAGACCCGACGATGTGGATTGATGGATGCAAGGGGAGAGAATTTTCTGATCTGCATAGACTTCACCAGTCTCTGATCAGGGACAAGACAACGGACCTCTGTGGAGGCAAACAAAACACCAAGTTTCTCTGGATGGAGTTCAGAGAAACTTTGAACTAGTGTGAAGAGCCGCTTGAGATGCATGCAAAGAGAACAAGAACATGGTGAATATTCACGTGGGTAGCTCGAACGGAGTGCGATTCAGTTGAGATTTTGACGAACAAAGCAACATGAAGAACGTCATGACACTGGTGGACCTTGAAAATGGCGTCGATTAAGTTCAGATTGCAGTCTGGAACACTGAAGTTGGTCAACATCTTCCTTGCGCAAGTCCGCCACCAATTCATATTTGAATTCATGCTGCTTGTGATAATCCGAGAGGTCAGTGTCGTTGAGGATCTCATTCTTCAGTGTCAACAGCTCATCAAAGTCGCCTACTTCGTTCTCCATCACACGGTGAGACAAATACAACACCATTTCCTTCATCCCAAGGCTGACTCCGATGGCAGACGACACCTGAAGAGGATCTGGCAAATGCAGCGTCTCAAGTCGATGAAGTTTTGCGTCCCAGACTGGAATCTGAACATAATTGCCGCCATTTTCAAGGTCCACCAGTGTCATGACGCTCATCTTGTTGCTTTGTTCGTCAAAATCTCAATGAAATGATGCTTTGGATTCCTGCTTGTATGGTACTCATCAAAGGCAGTCACTAGAGTAAGTGGAATACATAAAGTATGTGTCCGTGAGACCATGTAAAAGTCATCGGTCTCATTTAAAAATATTTGATAGTGTTGCACTCGTTTTTATTGTTTTGCATGATCATGATGAGAACGGACATGATATGTAGTATATTATCATCCAAATAAAAGAAATGTAATTCGGGATGTCATTCATCCTTAATCCTGTTTGACGTGATTCTCCTCGGTACTCATGAGTGTCGTCACCACTGACGCGAGCGGATGCCACCACGGCCTGGTAATCGTTTCGGTTGTTTTGCGTTTTGCTTCGTGTTGTGGATAAAGTCGTTCGTGGAGAAGTGCTTGGGAGATAGAAATATTCGAATTGTACTGCGCTACAGCTGCCAACGACAATCGTAGCATCACATGGACGACCCTGTCGGGTGCATGACCAAAGTATTCAGCCACTGTGTTGGTCGAATCCAAGCGTGTTGCCTCTGTACAGTACGTGATGGAAGCTTTAAGGCTTCCACGATGCCAAATCTCACGGAACTCGGGAGAACCAATGAAGAGCCACGTGTCGTTCTGTTGCGTCGTATGTGCTGTCCATTCGCGTGTGATTCGTTTCGAGATCATATGCGATTGAATGGCCTCGAGTAGAGTCGGAATGGGAGCGTCCAGAGCGATATCGATATGAAATCCAAACGTCCCCGGTATCATGATATGCAATTCGATCGTTTTGGTGCCTTCGGCACTGTCCGTAGGGACGACGGCACTGGCGATGGAAGCGTTGGTGATGGTTGGTGTCGCTGACATGCGTGTGGAGTGGCAACGTTGAAAATGAGAGCAGATATCGATGGATGGATGACTGGAACTTTGTTTCAGAGACTCTAATTTCACGTGAAGCGAAGAGAATAGCGTAGCTGTATGAAATCAGGTTTCAAACGGAGCTACTTTCACGTCTCTGATTATCCGACGTTGGCAATGCGAGAAACACGGCATGGAGCAATGCAGCTTCGACAGCTCAGTTCGATTTTGACCGCAAACATCGCACGACTCGATATCATCAGACTTGACCACACTTTCCCTACGTGCGTGTCCACGTGACGCCATTGTGCTCTACGATGCTGAAAAATTCTCCCCAGTGGACATGTCTGATCGCCCAAGCAATTGAAGCCGTCAAGAAATCGATTTCCTTCACAAACATTTCACGTCTTGAGCGTGCAAATTCCATTGGCCATTGCGAATTTGGTGAATGAATTAAAGTTGATGAATCACCAGAACAAGAGGAGGAAGAGGTTGCTTGACCAGACAACTGAGCTGCTTGAAATGGTGATCAACAACAAGCCCATCGACTGTGATATGCCAAGGGATCTCTAGAAGGACTCGGTGTGTTTCTGGGATCATCCTATCAAGGTATGGATTTGTGTCTGGATGGTAATGGAACTCATATCGCTTGATTTTGTAGGTGTCTGCTTCTTCGTCTTGTGCTGGTGATTCGACAACATTGATTCATCAGCAAGATTTCCAATGGCCGATGGAATAAACCCATGAAACTCGTTTTCTTGTAAGGGAAATCGATCCCTCGACGGTTTCGGTTCCTTGGGCGATCGGTCATGTCCAGTGGGGAGAGTTTTTTATCGTCGTAGAGCACAATGGCGTCATGTAGAAGCCGTAAGTGTGGTCAACTCTGGTGGAATTAGCATCGAGTCTGTTTGTTCAACGTCATTACAACAGTATATTACCCACCCTGTTAGCTTATGTACTGATATACGATCTTGTCGGCGTCAACCGTTGGTTATATTCCTTCATTTTCAAACGCACGCGTCTCATTGCTCATGGTCAAACCACTCAATAAAGAATGGGCGCTGTTTGGGCGCAAGTATCGCATTCCAGGGGCCAAAGGAGAAAAAGTGGATTGTAATGCGTGTCAAAAGCAAGTTTCCGCCGCGGTCAATCGTCTTCAATCGCATTTGCGTGTGTGTCCTGCGCGGCCGCTGGTCGTGGCCTCGGTCGAAGCTACAACACCGGATCCCCACAGTCCCGACGCCGTGACGCTCGAGGGATTGACGCCCACGGCGTCCACGACCGACGGTGGCCCACCACTCAAACGGCCACGACCGACGTCACTCTCTTTTCTCCATCGGGAGGAATTCCCCATGACGACACGGCGACTGGAAATTGAAGAACAACGATTGGCACTTGAATGCGAACGCGTGCGATGTGAACAGCAACGTATCAAGTACGAACTCGAGATTCTCGCCTCCAAAGCACGGAAAGAACGCTTGGTCGCCGACAAAGAAGCGTACGAAGCGCGTGTATTGCTCGCGTTGTCGCGTAAACAGTTACGGGATCAAGGCGTCGACGAGCAGGAGATTGATCGTGTGTTGCCGATTGAACCGCTCGAAGAAGCCACGACGTCGGCGATGGAAACAGCGGAAACCGTCACCGCGACGGACGCACCAACCGACACCGTCGAGACGGAACCGAGTGTCCCAACGCTGGAAACCACCACGACGGCACAAGCCGTGTAACGTAACGAGTGTCAAAGTGACGTTGAATACTACATTAAATAAGCTCCCTCTCTCTACTTACAAATCAATGATGCAGGACCGCGCTGAATCCATGGCGTGGTAGTAATTATCGCTGAACACAGCCCGCGACGTGGAGGTTGCACGGACCGAACGACCATCGGCGGGTCGATTGAGCAGCGAGAAACTCAATGAACCGAGTCGTAGCATCACGTCTTGAGCCGTTGGACGACGGGCTGGATCTTGATCCCAGCACGCTTTCATGACGTCCACAAACTCGGGTGGAGCACTCCTCACGTAAATCGGCGGAATCTTGGGACGCTCGCCATTGGCCACGAGCGTACGGACTTGGTGATCAAATTGGACGTCGCCAAATGGTGTCGAACCGTTCGTTAAAATCTCCCACATCGACATCCCAAAGCTGTACATGTCGGTCGCACGATTAAAGATGCATTCCGTTGGATTGGCCATGATCTCGGGAGCATTCCAACGCCATGTACCGGCAAAGGACGTCTTGTGTCGTGCCGTCTCACGGTCCACCGCCGAGAGTTCATCGTCTACTGGAAGCGTACGACGTCGGGTTGTCGTCATGATAAACTCGGGGGCAATGCGGGAGATGCCAAAATCAGCAATCTTGGCGGTCCAGTCCTCTGTGACTAAAATATTCGAAGCCTTGAGATCACGATGGAGATAAATGGGGTCACGGTTGTGCATGAACGCAAGACCTTTGGCGGCTTCGAACGCAAGTCGAACTTTGGTGGACCATTCCATCAATGGATTGGCTCGTAAGCAGTCACGCAGTGATCCACGTGAGCAATATTCACTACAGCAGAGAATACAATTGGTCAGTCAGTTACACTCCTCCCATGAGAGAAAGTATCGATGCAACGTACTTGACAAGACACATGCTGCCCTTGTACATGCCGAGTTGAATAAACAACGTAATGTTGGGATGACGGAGCTGTGCCGCGAGGGCAGCTTCATCAAAAAACGTCCCTTGGACTTCTGAGAGATGCGTCATATACAAATCTTGTGTATCTTCCGTCACCCCTTGAAGCCGAATACACTTCATTGCGACTGTAATCCCGAGCCATTGTGTACGGTACACCACAGCACTGGATCCTTCACCAATCTTGATCACCGGGCCCGTGATGGCCATTTCCGCAAGGGGTCCAAGACCGTCACCCGATCCCGAGGCTTTTTCATGGATAAGTTGTTCATCCGTCGTTTCGGCGTCACTTGGTGGTTCACAAAAACACGCAAGACTCGTTCCAAAGACAAAGGCGTTGGTTACTGGGACGAGGTACACGAGCGTCTCGGCCACAACACCAATGGCATGATACTTTCGCCATCCCAATTGAACCACCGCAAATGGGAGAGACCAGAGCGCGTGACACGCGACGTACCCTGTGAGTCGACGCAGAACGTTCCGACCGTGAACATTTTCATTCATGCGCATCGATCGACGCACGACTTCGAGGTTTGTAAGAATAGTCGCGAGCAAGGCGAGTTGAAGACCTAATGCAGCGGCGGCATTGACTGCATGAGCGACGCCGTTGGTCACTAAAGCGGGTAGTGTTGCCACAAGTGCGCCGTAGGCACTAGCCGTCACGAGCGAGAGCGCAAATGTCCGTCGGACGTGAAGGGATTCAATCCGTCCCAGGCGCATGAGCACGGAGAGACTCGCGACCCAAAAGAGTGACATGAGAAACGCAAAACGTGCCAGTGTTGCCGAGACGACGGCTGCTGGGGACGAGATACGATTGTCGTGGGTTTTGTAGGCGCTAGTGTAGGTTAAATCCGCATGTTGACGAAGCGCTTCGAGAGCGATAAAGCAGAGATCCGAGAGGCCAATGATACAGAGAATAAAGTCGGCCATCCGATGTTTGAGTCGATGAAAGGTGACGGAATGCACGAGGAGAAACATGGCCGCAAGACCACCGAGAAGAAGCGCTGTCCATTGCGCGTACGCAAATGTATCGACCCATGACTCGTCGTCATCTGGCGGCGGCAGAGGAACGAAGGGAGTAGGCGGCGATGCGACATCGTGCGCCATGGCGCAAGACTAGGAGGATGAAATTGTTGGGAACACACCAAACGTTGGAAAAAAAATATGTTGGTTGCGTCCGTCCGGAGTCACGACTTTCTTTGTTGTTCTGGTTAGCACCCAGGTGAGTAGTGTTGGAAGCTGTGGCGTTCGTGGTGTTCTTGTTGGATGGAAACCATGGAGCAAATCAACACAATGTTCAGCCGCTTGGGAGGAAAACACCTCAAAAACAAGGTGAAATTGGAACATGCTTTGTTCCCCCCACCCCTTCTCATCCCTAAATGCCTATTTTTGACCAATCCACATCACGTTCGATCTGAGTTTGAGACCTGCATTCCTCTTGAAGAACACACAGCTACCTCTTATAGCGTATGCGAGATGCACAGATCGCGTGATCCGCACGCACATTCTTCTTCTTCAGTACCTCCCAAAACATATTCATGAAAATTTCCTTCATCACGATGGGACGTGGCCGGGAAAACGTGTGTCGATTCGTCACATTCACGACTCCTTACCGATTCTGGATTCCAGACCCTGGACGCTGGATCCGGAAATCGCCAATCCAGGCAATGTCCTCCAGACACCATGACTTGGGACGGGACGTCCCCTCCCTCCGCTACTTCCCCACTAAACAATCCTCGTGCTCCCCATGGTCGCTCCTGCACTACCGCTGCCTCTGGATGACGACGGTAGCGCCACCGACGGCTCACGTCTCTACGCCATTGTCGTCTGCATCTTTGCCTCGCTCGGTGGTCTCTTCTTTGGTTATGATCAAGGCGTCACGGGTGGCGTCCTAGTCATGGATTCTTTCCTTCTTGATTTCTGTTTGGATTATGACAAGAACTCCCTATCTGATTGTCAGCGCATGGCCACACAACTCCCCTCGAATTGGCGAACATTCACAACACTTTACAACGTCCTCTTTTACGTTGGATGTCTCGGTGGGGCAATGTTGGGCGGATACATCGCCGACAAATGCGGTCGTCGTATGTCGATTTGGACCGCGGGAATGTGTTTTTGTGTTGGCACCTTGTGGGTCATTTTGACCCCAATGGGGTTCCATGCCATGGTCCTTGTCGGTCGCATTCTACAAGGTGTTGGCGTTGGCAATTCATCGTTTTCTCTTCCACTCTTTGGAGCAGAAATGGCACCAAAAGAACTACGCGGTCTCCTCTCCGGGTTCATGCAAATGACGGTGGTGACTGGTTTACTGCTCGCCAACGTGGTGAATGTTCTTGTCAAACACTCGGACGAAGGGTGGCGTATTACGAACGGCGTCGCACTCGTCCCCCCAGTGATTGTTGTGCTCGGAATCTTTTGTGTCCCAGAAAGTCCACGGTGGATGTATCGACACAAGGGCCGTTCGGCCGCCGAAATGACGCTCAAGAAACTACGTCAAACGGATGTGGTTCAGATTGAACTGGATGCCATTGGTGAACAACTTGCACTCGAAGGCAACAATGTGGCCTGGAAGGAATTACTGGAGACGTCTGTCCGGTGTCGGTTGTGTATTGCGATGTTCCTGCAAGTTTTGCAACAAGCCACGGGAATCAATCCGGTGATGACGTATGGTGCACAGATCTTCAAGGATGTTGTAGGCGATGGTATCATGTCATTACTGATCCTATCGATTGTCAACTTTCTCAGCACGATCCCTGCGATGCGTTGGGTCGATACCTATGGTCGGCGCTTGCTGTTGCTCATCGGCGCTGCTGGTATGGCTCTCGGTCACTTGATCAGTGCGCTTAGCTTCACCTTTGGATGCCATGGAAACACTAACGACGCAGGTTGCAACACTACGGGGGGTTACGTCATAATTGTTGCCGCGTGCTTCTTTGTCTTCAACTTTGCAATTTCGTGGGGACCAGTGTGTTGGATTTATCCAGCCGAGATCTTCCCACTCAATGTGCGTGCCAAGGCTGTGTCGCTCTCAACGATGGCCAACTGGGCCGCCGGTGCGCTGATGATTGCGGTGCCCAAGCTTTTCCCGTACTTGAATTTAAACGGCGTGTTTTTCCTCTTCTTTGCGCTCTGCATTTGTTGCGGTATCTTCGTCTGGTTCTTCTGCCCCGAGACACGCGGTATCTTGCTTGAAGACGTGGAAGCGCTTTTCCACGGTCGAGCGTCATGCGAACCAGACTCTCCAAAGTACACAATCATGAGCACCC
Source organism: Pythium graminicola (assembly GCA_023336255.1). Classification (NCBI taxonomy): domain Eukaryota; phylum Oomycota; class Peronosporomycetes; order Pythiales; family Pythiaceae; genus Pythium; species Pythium graminicola. The sequence continues at coordinate 103,506 of JAADWU010000007.1, forward strand.
CACGCACTACTGAAGATTGAGAGCGTGATACGAAGATGCGACTTCGATAATCTCTAATGCATTTATGTGAATGACTCACAGCTCCAAAATTAGTTGCCGTCCTGCATTTGTGTCCTTGGTGTGGTATTTTGTGATCGAACGCAGTGAAACGACGCTGTCGAGAAACAGCACAATTGTGACGGTGTGGTGGGTACGCAGGCGCAGGCAATGATGAATACATCGTCTTCTCCGTCAGGACAAGGTGCACCGATGCTGGATGCGTTAGCCAAGCTTGAGCTGGCCATGCGACCACAATCTGTGCCTTCCTGGCTCAGTAGTGACACTAATCACGCACCAAAGGTCACGCAACTCGGCCCTCGACGCAGTGCTGTCGAGTACATGGACACCCACACGCCAAAAGGCTATGTAGTATCTGCTCCACTCGCGTCCATTGCTGAGCACCCTACAGCACAACCGATCACAACCAAAACACCGCTCGCTTCTGCGATGGCAAACGGCCCATCAGCATCATCAGTGCGTCCACGTGCTCCACTCGTCTTGCACAAAGATCCGACTGGGGCATCCGAGGAAAGGACGTTTTTGTCCCAAGAGTCCGAAGTTGGCGGGCCCAAGCGAAGCCGGCAGCGTACACGTCTCCAGCAACAACACAATGACGGAAAGAGTCGTCGTGTGAAGCAATCGTTGTCGGAATCCCTGCGGTCAATCGAGTTCTTTGACAAGACCAATCGCAGCCGAGATTTCTCCGCCAAATATTCGGTCATGCGGACACTCGCGGATCCAGAAGGCAACGTCCACTTTGTGAATATTGATGACGACAATGGCGAATATGATGATGAAATCCTGGTAACCCACGCGCACGGAGAGGATGAACAGATTGAGGTCAGTGAGGCCAGCATCGTGACCGCACCAATTGGAAAAGACAATTTGCACATTGCAATGTTCGATGTCACTGGGGGTGGTATCAGCAGCAAGCTGAAGCTGCGAAACGACAAGCCTGTTGGCAAACCAGCCTCCACTGCATGTCTTGCGTCGGGAGCAAAACCATCCACCGAGTCGTTTGAGATTCCTGAGCTTCCACATGGACAACAGCTCGTGATCAATATCCTCTCGACGTGGGGAGATCCTTTCTATGTTGGTCTCATGGGGATCGAGCTCTTTGATCACACAGGCCATGCGATTCACTTGTCGGACGTTGATAAACAACTCTCAGCGGATCCACCCGATCTCAACGGTGGTGACCACGACCGTGTTGACCCTCGGACGATCGACAAGCTGGTGGATGGCCACAACTTCACAAGCGATGCTCTTCATGCGTGGCTGGCACCCTTCACGCGTGGCCAGAACCACTTCATTTACATGGACTTTGACTATGCATTGTCGCTGAGCATGATCCGCATCTGGAACTACAATACCACGCGCATTCATTCGTACCGTGGTGTTCGATACGTTGAGATATCGCTGGATGGCAAGTTTATCTTCAAAGGTGAGATTCGTCGCGCGCCTGGTAGTACCGTCGAGGATGCTGAAGCCAGTCATGAGTGCATTCTGTTTACGACCAACTCGTCGATCTTGCGACTGATCGAGAAATACGAAAAGCAAAAGACGGATAAAACAGTCGAGAGCAACAGTGCGAGCAGCGATGTCTTACCCAGTCAAGAACTTCAGCGACCGAAAACTGGAAACCGAGCAAACCGTAGTGCTGGTGTTGGAAGTGCAAGTACCTCCAACAGTGGCACTTTCTCCCCCGTGATTTTCCCGTTGAGCTCCGTACCGAAACCTGGCAAGTCGTCCGTTCATACAATGTTGGGACAAGGCAATGCAACTATGATGCCCTCAACGTCTGCTGGTCTCCGTCCTTGCACGGCACCAATCGTCTGTGATGGGTCTACCGAGCGACCAGTCATTTGTCAGCGAGTCGAGATTGTTTTTGAAGCAAATTGGGGTGATCCGTACGACGTGGGGCTTGCCGGGCTTCAATTCTTGGACAATAATTACGCTCCACTGAAACCATCGCAGACAGAAGGAGCTCGCGTCACCGCTCCTCATGCACAAGATCGAGCCGAGAAACTGGTCATAAGTCATGGGGCACGCCACTTGTCAACCAGTCCAGACGATATGTGGGCTGCACCATTGCGAAGTGTGCTTGGCTTCTCATCTTCGGACAGGAGAGGAGCAATTGTCGTCGAGTTTGGTCAACAAATAACGCTGCGGGCTCTCAAGATCTGGAACTACAACACCACACTGGAAGAGTCGTTCAAAGGTGCCAAGCAGATCGCAGTGTATATCGACGGGACGCGACATAGCAGCTTCTCGCTTCGTAAGGCCCCAGGCAACGTCATGGATTTTGACTTTGGTCAATTCTTGTACCTGCGAAACCAATTCTCGAGCACGCCCTTGACGCCAACGAGCACACATTCCACGACCAGTCCAATGTCGACGACACCGGCAGCTGAAGTCTTGGCTGTACATTCACCAGTCAAACCTGACGGACTCCGAAGAGAAGAAGATACGACAACAGGCGTACTGGCCTCCCCACCACCACTGCTTCCACAGCGACATCCCGGTCCAAGCATGAAGCCAATTGCTGAGATTTTGCAGCAATACCAGACACCGCTCTTCCCAACAGGGTACATTGTCAAGTTTGTCTTCTTGTCGACGTGGGGCGATCCGTTTTACTTGGGTCTCAATGGTCTCGAGCTCTACGACCGCGACAATAACCTCATTGAGCTCAACGACACCATGATCGATGCACTTCCACGTGATATCAACATTCTCAAAGATCCTGGTGCCCCCCACGACGTCCGAACACTGGACAAACTCTATGACGGCGTCAACAATACGTACGATGATCGACACATGTGGCTCTCTCCGTTTGTTCCATCACAACAAAACAAACTCATGCTGTTTTTCAATGATCCCATTACCCTTTCTCGCATTCGATTGTGGAATTATAGCAAAACACCGACACGGGGAGTCAAAGAATTTGAACTTTTCTTGGACGATGTGCTCATTTTCCATGGGGTATTGAAACAAGCACCACCATTATTGATCACCAGTGAAGACGATCATGAAGATGAGCTCATGCGACTCACGAATGATGCTGCGGAGAACCGACGATTGCGTCGTCGTCGCTACGAACGCGCAGAAGCCGCGGCGGCAGCGGCCGATATGACTCAAGTCATTTTGTTTACCGACAATTCGAAGATTCTGGAGAGCGAAGCACCGAATATTTACGTGCCGGACGACGCATTGGAAGAAAGTATGGCGTTTTACGACAATAGTCAAGTTCTCTCCCTCTCCGATACGCCGCAACGCGACGCCATGGTCCGACCTACCACTAGTGTCGGTATGGGCGGAATGGGTCGATTGAGAGGCGGGTATCGATGAGACGTACCTTTGATAGACTATATTTTGCTCAAATACGATACCACCGTATCTCCTAAATTATATGTGTATATAGAATGCAAAACCTCTGTTATATAATATATGTTTCTCTTGGTACGGCTCTAGACGTTGACAGTTTGGATCGTCAGTTGCCAATCCTCAGTATGCAGGTCACGCCACGCCGTCGTAGCGATGCGTTGCCAGTGCCACCGGCGCGGCCCATTCAACGCATGGGCAGCGCCGTGTCGATGCGTCGACGACTGGGCGGATCCGAAGTCGAATCGCAACAACCACGCGTCGTCGGCGATCATTATGTAGGTCCATTTCCCTTTGTCGTCCGTTTCCTTTGTGCCTAACACGGTCATGTCGTAGCAATTGGGGGTTGAAATTGGCCGTGGTGGCTTTGGGGTGGTCTTTAGTGCGTTGGATCTACGATCTGCACGATCTGTGGCGATCAAACAAGTCGCATTGGCGGAATTGGATGCTGATGCATTGTTGCCGATTGAAAGTGAAGTACGTTTGCTCAAGAAACTCTCCCATGAAAACATTGTGACGTATTACGATACGATTCGGACACCGACTCATCTCTATATCGTCTTGGAGTATATGGAAAATGGTTCTCTTGCTCAATTTATGAAGAAATTTGGTTCCTTTTCCGAACCATTGGTGGCCATGTACATTGCCCAAGTCCTCCGTGGACTAGCCTATTTGCATGAACAAGGTGTACTCCATCGAGATGTCAAAGGCGCCAATATTCTTACGACCAAGGATGGTCTAGTTAAGCTGGCGGATTTTGGTGTTGCTGTCAAGCTCAACGACACGACACAGAACAAGGCCAATTCAGTTGTTGGTTCGCCGTACTGGAGTAAGGACTCTTGTATTTTGATGATGACGGTGGATTGATAATGATTTGATGTGTGTATCTGATCTCTGTAGTGGCGCCCGAAGTGATCGAGATGTCGGGTGTGTCGTTTGCGTCTGATATTTGGAGTGTTGGGTGTACCATCATTGAGCTCCTCACGACCAAACCACCCTACTTTGATCTGCAACCGATGGCAGCACTGTTTCGCATCGTTCAAGACGATCATCCACCGTTGCCTGATCGTATTTCACCTGCATTGCAGGACTTTATCATGAAATGCTTCATGAAGGAACCACGACTCCGTAGCTCCGCGGCAGAATTACTACAGCATCCATGGATTTCCCAAATCCCAAGGAACAAGGTAGAACAGAGCTCACAGCTGGTGACACAAAACGTAACATCTTCGCATGATCGAGATGCCGTACTCAATACGATCAGGATGTACAAGGACAAACAACTTTCGTCCGAAACTGAGACCAAAGCAGAAGATGATGGTGAGGAGGAAGACGAGAATTGGGATGAAGAATTGGGTGTAGAGTCGGAGCTCAAGCCTCTCACACTGGACGTCGGAGACGAAACCGCTGACAAGCCAAACAGTTCGGGTCAAGTTGCTCCCCAAGCACATGGAGCTGCAGCATCAGTGATATCGGCCTTCCAGCTCACCAACGAAGATGCAAGTGCGCTTCTCGACGACGATCTCTGGGACGACGATGGTGAGGAATTAGCGAAGGCGAGCCAAACTATCGCTAGCTTGAAGGCTGAAGAAGAACTCAAGACGTGGAGCGGATCTGCACTGATTCCCGTTGAAAAGCGTTTATCCAAGCTGAAAACCTTTCGCGAGGAAGACGTTGACGATGATTTACAGTTTGCCGATATTGATGAGGACAAGCTTATGCGCGCCGCAGCTGCACGACGGCATCTCAAGCGAAGACCAAGTAGCCATGTGTTGGTTGATTCAGATATTCAGAGCTCGCTCGACCGATTTAAAGAAGACGATACTTCTGACGATGATTTCTCGGTTGAGAATGGAGATATGCAACTGCAACTTCGCAGACTATATCCTTCGGATGGAGCAGCCGAGTCCTCTGATGTTCTGTTCGACGACGAAGAACTGGATTTCGAGTACTCCAGTGTTCGAGACAATCACCAAAAGGCGACAGCACGAGTCATGGAACTGCTTGCACTTCTTGATCCCAGTTTGGAAGACCAGGTGATATTGGACGCCTGTACGAATCTGCAAGATATACTCGAGTCAAACAGTGCAATACGCCGTGACTTGATGTCGCAACCTGGAGTCATTCCCAACATCATGGAAGCCCTGGAGATGAAGAAACTCGATGTCCTGTGCGCAGTTCTGAGAGTTGTCAACACTATCATTCAAGATAACAAGCGGTTTCAAGAAAACCTGGCCTTGGTGGGACTGGTCCCAGTTGTCATTCGCCTCACACGACGCCATGCTCGCAACGAGTTGATGTCTGCACTGCCAGTATATGGTGCTGAGACTGACAGTCTTGTGTACGACATGTCGGCAAAGTATGTGCGACTGGAAGCGGCAAAGTTTGTACGCCAGAGCTGCCGTACAAGTTCGCTGACACTACAGATGTTCGTTGCATGCGGGGGTTTACCTGTGCTTGTGGATTTCCTCCATGTTGATCCTTCACGCCCAATCAAGGGCCAGAAGGAATTGCTTCGAATTGCGCTTGAAGGAATTTTCAGTGTCTTTCGACTTCAAACCATCCCAAAGAACGATATCTGTCGGCTGTTTGTGAAAGCGGGGTTGCTCCACAAGTTCATTGCTGTTTTTCGTGAGATTTTCGCCCACTGTTGTCCGCTTCAGACAGCGGAAGGTGAAGAAAATACGAGCGACACCGACGATGAAGTCGATGAGAGCGACGTCAATCAGTCCACCTTGCTCCGGAAACCATGGTCTATGCAAGAACTTCATCAAGTGTGTGACGTGCTTCTGGTGTTTTCACAAGGTGATGCAATCGTGAAGGAGCATATGTGTGATGGTGCCGTGCTCGAGGGTATTCTCCTGGCTTTGCTCGCTTTTACTCGGCATTCTGAAGTCATGGCTGACGACAATCCAGTTATTGCAATTGTCATCAAGCTGCTCAAGTGCGTTCGTAATCTGAGCATGGAACCAAGTACGCTCGATAAGCTTGATCGCGCAGGTTGTATCACAACTCTGGTGCGCCTGCTCGTTCAAGATGGTGAACTCATTTCAATCAACAAACGCCGCGAGATGGAAAACCTCATTCTTCAGGCTATGTTTTACATGTGCCGGCTCAATAGGAACCGCCAGACCCATGCTGCCCAAGCTGGTGTGGTTCCTTCACTGATCAAGGTTGTGAAAAGTGCCAGTCCGCTTAAACAGTTTGCTCTACCGCTGCTCTGTGATTTTGCGCATGCGTCTCCAACGTCACGCGCACACCTTTGGGCAAGTGATGGCGTCCCGGTGTTTCTCGACTTGCTGGAGGACAAATATTGGCAGGTGGATGCTGTCAAATCACTCAGTGTATGGCTCATGCACGACACAGAGAAGATGGAAGGTGCTCTGCTCGAACGTGACACTGCCAACCTATTCAAAATCATTCAGTTCTTCCGCTTGGCACAGGAGACGGAGCTAGAAATCCTCTTGGAACCATTGCTTGACATGTTGACGCGATCTGTGCGTCTGAACCAATCGCTTGGGCGTAGTGCATTGTTTGTGAGTGAGATTCTCGTGAAGTTGCGTTTGATACCCAAGGCTATCGTGCGCAAGAACCTACTGAAGATGCTCAAGTGCATTTTCGAGAATCATTCGTCGCCCGTGCAGTTCGTGGTTGAGTATGACTTGTATCCAACGGTGTTCGTGTTAGCTCAAGACGCAAACAGCATGATTCTGGTCAAGGAAATTGCATCTCAACTACTCCAAGGGATTCTTGTTGCAACTGGAGTATGCTAAAGGAATGAGACACAGGAAGAGTGGAAGAAATCGGTCTACTTTCTTTGCTGTTGCTGCAAAGCAGCCATGAGAAGTTCTCTTTTATGTTTGTCCATGCTGCGATGGCTCGAGGCATTGAAGGCTGTAGAGGTCGTCTGTGGAGCTGAGTGTTTGGCTGCAGCAAGTGCCTTAGCAACTTCTATCTGGACTTCTTCCTTCACGGTCGCGCGCAGCTGGGAGGGCGATGGAGGCAGTTCACCGTTGCATGAAATGCAACGCGTCGCTGCAAGTGGTTGATCGCCACCGTACTGCGACAGAGCCCCATTTCCAGCTCCCAACTCTTGCAGTTTGGCGTGTTGCTCAAGCAATAAGGCCTGGAACTGTGTTTTGTCCATTTTGCTGCGCAGTGCTCGCTGGATATCGAGGAGGTCTTGCTCTCCCAAGGCCCCTTTTGCAACGTTTTGAAGTTGCCTCTCCAGTACTTCTTGGGTCCAGAGCATCTCATCTTTGTCAAGTTTCTTGTGAACGCGCCCAGCAAGCTGTGAGATCTCACGTTCCATCAATTCATCTCGTTTGACAGCATCACCATGAGTTGTGTCAATTTGTTTCACCAAGGTTTCGTTTAGCGCGTCATTCGCGTTGAGCATATCTTGAATCGATTTCTTGACATCAGCATCTTTGGCAAATGAGAAACTCATATCCATGAACGAATCAAGTCGACTATTCATCATTTTGACAACGGCTTCGACCGTGGATAGCTGTGTTAATGCAAACTCGTGCGAAGTGAGTTTTGTTTCCGTCGACGCTTGAGCCACCTGAAGAATCCGGATTTGGTTGGGCGAGTCAGTCAGTTGGGCATGCATGACAAGCAAGAACAGCACGGCACGGAACTGGATCACAAGATCTTTGACAAATGATACGATGAAAACCGAAGCACCACGGAGATCGCTTTCGTTCGTTTGTTTCGATTTGTGATGGCTTTGCGTCACGAGTATCTCCTCGAATGTGCGCAGATGATTCGTGCAGATTTGCACAAGATGATCTTCGAAGCCCTTGGTGTTTGAAGATGCATCTCCAGTCGTGATAGTTGTTGCAGCTTTGTCAGCTTGTTCGTTTAGTTTGGTCAATTCGTGTCGAAACTGCTCGAGCTTATTAAGAAGAGCTGAAGCAAGTGCTCCGCTATCCGACATCTCTTCGCCGTTATCATTGGAATCAAGCACCTTGCGACAGTCGCTCTCAAAGGTACCCATTACGGAGTGGAGAAGACCAATACTGATGTCAAGAAGCGACTTCTGTTTGGGTTTCTTAGTCAGAGAGGGATTCGATTTCCAAGCATTGTGTTTGGCTGCAAGTTCAGCACCCACAAGATTTGCGCTCGTTAACACCAACAAGTCTCGATACAATGCTTCGGTGTAGTCAGTGAGCTGAGCTTGTAGCTTTCGCTGGGAAGCAGCTTGCCCAGATTGAAGTGACTCGACAGCCTTGACCAAGTCTTTTCCTGTCTCTCGTGTCTTGAAGTCGACGTCAGCGCGCAATTCCAGCACAGTGCTCTGAACATTCGCCGTGAGATTCGGCAAATCATTTTGTAGCAGTTGCTTGAGTTTGGTTTCGTGCTCCTCAACCGATCTCGTTTGGTCGCCAAGACGCTCTGTGATATCTTGCATTTGCGACGCAATGATTGCAGAGGACACTGAACCTTGGGAGTCGCGTCGCGCTCCATTTCGCATGCGACGAAACTCAGATTCAAAGGCTTCGAACTTTTCTTCGATTCCGAGGATTGACTGTGCTTGAATGCGCTGCAGTTCATCGAGTTTCTTGATTTTCTTGTCCAGCGTTGTGGTATTTTGTGTGACTGCCTGGTTCAAGGCTTGAAGAGTCTGCCCTGCATTTTGGATGTTGGCTTCAAGAAGCATGATTGTATCTTCAAGATCGACTGTAGTCTCCTCCAACCTCTTCACGCGGGCACCCATTGACATGTTTTGTTTGCGGAATATTGAGCGCTCAGGACTGGTTCCGTTGATGGATTGAAGGCGCTTGAGTTGGACGATTTTGTTGAATATTCGCAGCCAAAGAACCTTGATGTCATCCTTGGACAGAGGAACGTGCGGGTGGGGTGACCGCAAATCCAGCGTGGGCTCACGGCGAGAGTCGCGTTTTGCTGTTCGTTCCTGGCGACGCGATCGAACTGTGACAAAGAAACCGTGAGACGAACCATAACACCATTACCAAGACAATATCAACGTACTGTATGCAACCGTCGAGAGGCTGGGAGCTGTCGGCATGTGCTGCAAAGAAGCGTGCGGAAACTTTTGTAGTGACTGCATCATAGGCTCGGGATGGAAATCGTCCCGGTCTTCAACGACTTCTTCCGATTCCTCAACGGTCCTTTGAGTCTTGGCATGGTTCTCAACAGGCGGTGGCAACGATGCAGGTACAGTTGGTGCAGAAGCTGGAAGCTCGGGAGTTATCGGTGGTGGGCTCTCCATCTGATGAAGGCTCACGTCCTCTTGAAGCGTAGAGGTTGTCTCAGGTGTCGAATCTTCCTGTGATGGTTGTGATGGTGGGGGCGTGTCAGACTCCGGTTGGGGGACGAGAGGAACGATTTCAGGCTCGATCATGGGGGTACTAGACGGTGTTTCTTCTGGTTGTGGATCATCTACTGGTTCCAGAGCTGGAGGTTGTTCCTGTTCCACTGGTGTCTCGACGGCTGGCTCAGCTGTGGCGGTGATTACAACTGGATCTGGGTCCGAGGTTATCTCTACTTGTGGTGGTTGCTCCGGTGGTAGCTCGTCTGCAAGGGCTGCTGGTTCTGGCGCATCCATGGGAGGTTCTTCTTCGCTTGAGGGAGCTACCGTGATGGGAGTTTCGGGTGCGTTCTCAACTTCTGCGCTTTCATCCGTAGAAGTCTGTAGCAATTCCAACTCGGAATCTGTCGGCAACAGTTCTTGGTTGGCTTCTTCCTCGTTTTCCTCGACTGTATCAAGTTCGTCAACCATAGGGAGCACGATCATGGGTGTCTCATCTATACTGGAGGAGATATTTCGCCTCGCACTGTCAGAGTCTGATGTGTTCTCTTCGTGCTCTTCGTCGTCATCAATTTCATCTGATCCAACCGACTTTGCTAGCAGCGCAAGTCCCGTCCTCATGTCGTCAAGCGTTTGGTCTTGTTTTTCCATGCGCTTCACAAGGTCTTTGATCTCCATTTTGACTTTTGAAAGGAACTCGAATTTTTTCTCCAACATCTCCACTCGAGCTTGAAACAGCTCTTCGTTCTGCTGGGATTGAAGAAACGTGCGGTTGGATATCTCGAGCACACGTTCGTCCATCTTCTCGGTAAGGTTAATCTCCACACGTGATAGTTGGTCTGTCAAGATTGAATGCATAACGGCAGACGTTTGTGCCTCCAAGTCCTTTGCAAGCGCCGCCTTGAGGCTGGAAATATCTGTCGCTAAGGATACCTGTTCGCGAAGTGTTCCGAGCTCTTTGGCATGTTGCTGTACTAGCAGCTCATTCTGGTTCTGCAATGTGGTAACGGTGTCTTGAAGTGTCGCGATCGTGCCCAAGAGCGGGCTTTGTGAAGCTTCGAGTGTTGCAATGCGGCGGAACTGCCGACTGCAATCGGAACCGAGATTTTGAAGCTGGGTGGAGAGCATGGCAATGCAGTTTTCAAGCGCACTCTCCTGTGCAGCAAACACACCCGCCATCTCGGGCAGTAGATCTTCCAGCGAGCTCATTCTCACGTAGTGACGGTGACCGAGCACAATGAGCCTACTCCAAACGCCATGGAAGGATTTGTGGACGGGTGTGCGCTTGAGGATTGGGGGAAATCCTGAAACGGTGAAAAAACGGATGTTCCTCGAATAGGCTTGACGGCGGCGGATCATATTCAAGTGGTTATTAGCAAACACAGCAGCCCAGTCAGTTCACGCTGTGAAGTGTATTGAAGACTACCATACATAAGAAGAACTACCAAGAGCAACTCACTCGTAGAAATCGTGGACTCCAGTCGGTGGCCGTTGTTCGTTTGGAAGAGTCCTAGCCCAGGCCATGAGCGCTGCCAGATGTATAAATCTACGGACTGAAGTAGAAGACTCTCTGCGTAGAGTCGGTATCTTCGTTTGACGTTGCGGGCATTGGAGGCATCGCCGGCATGACTGGCATCGGGGGCATCGCCGGCATCTCAGCCGACGAATCACTCGATGGCATCACCGACATCATCGGCATGACAGGCATTGGGGGCATTGGAGGCATTGGAGGCATGGGTGGTGGTGAAGCGTCGTAGCTCTCGATGACACCGCCCTCGTTAAACACATGCACTCGCACTCGACCTCGGTCACTGCGTCCTGGCGGTTCGTGCTTGACGACGACGTTTCCCTTGGTGCACATAGCAACTGTTTGGAATGAATCAAGAGGACGTGGTGTTGTAAAGCTTCTGTGGATTTGGAATATGAAGTCATGGGCCGCATACTCGAGCCATTTGGTCGTCTCATGACATTCCCCAAGAGTGGAGATCACACTCATTCCATCAAGAATGACGGTTCAAAGTGGAGAATGCTGGAGTTCAAGACGGATAGATGGAGAGACCCAGCAGCCAACAACCATTGTTGTGGATCCATTCATGTCGGAATGATTGCGACGTACCCATCTCCTCCATAAAACCTCACGACCAGCACACAAAAACCTTGGTGGGCGAGCGACAGGTCTTCATTTTGGGATCAGCAGATCAAAATGCAGAACCCCAGCTTCACGTACGACGCGGCGGACAAGCCACCACGACCTACGGCACCGCCGCTAGACTCGCCCATGCAAGTGCCATCCAACAATGCATTTGGGGGGCCCAACCAGCCACAGCGTGATGTTTCCAACTCGTATCTCTACGCCACGCCTGTGCCAGAACCACCCTACAATCGTCAACCGTCTGTGCCACTAATGCCTCCAATGCCCCC